>JAEIIU010046011.1:0-17434 GCA_018874675.1 Drosophila baimaii | reverse complement strand
TGAAAGGGGAGCCGGATGAAGTAATTATATACTGGGCATTAATGAACACATAAATAAATAAATAAATAAAGAAATAAATAAATATAAATGAAAGGAAATAAGATAATACCAAAACAATAAAGATGGCCATTAAGCAGATTCGTCGCTTCTGGAAACGCCAAAAGGCGCATAAAGCTGGATATGGTGAATCGGAGCGTAAAAAAGAAAGTCTTCTCAACAAATAATAAATAAAAAATGGAAAAACAAAATTAAATAAAATTCAAAATAAAAATCCCTTAATTTTAATATTTGCTAACCATATTATGGTGACTTTACCAAGTTAAAATTTTTTTTTTTTTTTTAAATAAATTTCCGAATCAATCAAACCTGTTTTCTAAGAACCTTAACCCTAAACAAGACGTGAAAGGGGAGCCGGATGAAGTAATTATATACTGGGCATTAATGAACACATAAATAAATAAATAAATAAATATAAATTAAACGAAATAAAATAATACTAATTTAACAAAGATGGCCCATAAGCCGATTGACCGCTCCTGGAAATGTCAAACTTCTCATAGAGCTAGCATGGCGGACAAGAAGGTAGAAAAGAAAAGTCTTCTTGACAATAATAAATAAATAAAAAAAAAACGTAAGAAAATAAAATAAAATTAAGACCAAAAAGAAGAATAAAAAGAAGAAAGATGTTTTCAGATGTTTTGAGCCTACACTGCCTGAGTTCCCCTATCGCTATTAATATTGATATTCACCAGTGGTTGAATTATTATTATGTCCACAACAATAACCAGAGCTGAATAGAACTATCATAGATGATATGATATAAGATAGATGATAAAAATTAATATAGTATATTAAAAAAAAAGAAACAAAATCAAGAATAAATAAAAAGACTGCTCAATCAGAGCCAGCAAAAAATGGACTGCGGGTTTTAGAGGGCACCCGGCCATTTATATAGTACTTTCATCAGTGTGACCGAAGCATTCTACGAATAAAAAGTCAAACTGCCGGATCGTAGCGTTGCCAGATGTAGGCTGTGGAAAAATAAAGTACCGTCATGCTACATGGCAAGTTTTGTGTTTTTGCCTGGTCCCTAAATATTTCAAAAATAGTAATAATATTTATTATTTGTTAAATCAAATATTCCATCAATATCAATATCAATATCAATATCAATATCAATATTCCATAAAGTCGCCTGCGAAAACTACAACTTGCTGAACGCTTTTGGTGACCTTTAAATGTGATTTTGAAGGTAGACGATAAAGATAATAAAGATAAATAATTAATTATATTTAAAATACTGTTGATTTGTTTTTATAATAATGTACTCTATTCATTTCAAATAAAGTATCTTCGAGCTCGTTGTGTCCCCATGTTTGACAATAAAAATGAAAGTTTTGCTTGGTGAAATAAAAGTTAACTAGCTGCTGGAGGATAACAATAAAGGTCAGCTAAGGGATTCAAAAATTCTATCAGTTTAAAAACAACTTTCGTTGCCATTTCGCCTTTTTTTCCATTCTGCGCTACAGAAAAAAGTGCGTCCCACATGGCGTATGAAAGTTGGCAACTTGTTCGCGGCGTTTTTTCATTTTTTTTATCTCATCTTCGGCCACCGCTAAGTAAAAAGTGAAATAAAAGAACTGCAAAGACAGGGGCCCAGGGAATTGAAGTGGCTGTTGTTTGAGAAAAAAGCAACGAATTGCAGTAAGCTATGCAAATTTTCTTGTTATTGTAGTGGCTGGTGTTGCTGCTTTTTCTTTAGCAAATCAAAGCCGAAGCGGCTAAGGAGACCAGGAAAGGCGGCTAAGGAGACCAGGAAAGGCGGCAGCAGCAGCCGGAGCCACTCCTGCGATGTCCTGTTGCGTCGGGTAGAAGGAAATCGTGCGGCAGCTGTTCCAGCACTTACCACGCTCCAGCTTTTCCCGATTTCCCAGCATTCACTGCTTCCTCCGTCTTTCCTTTTCCTTTGGCGCGCTCCTGCCATTATTTCTGCATGCTTCACATGGCGCCCCGTCCTGCGGGATTCCCTCCCCAGCCTTTGTTGGCACATCCCCAGCCCCATTCCCGCCTGTATTGTGCCGCTCCCACTGCTATTTGTTTGATTGTGGAAATATTTGCATGCCAGTATAGTTTTTATTGGCACAGCGTTGACACTGATAAGTTCCCCTCGGGCCCTGCCGCTCCAAACCCTCCTCCCATTGTTGTCGCGTAAAATTAAATAACACTGCGAGAGCGGTGTGTGGTGGTGAGTGGGTGCCGGGAAGACATCCGGAATATTAATTAATTCTTTTGGATTTTCCCCCTCGCGGACTGCCTTGCACCTTCTGCTTCTGTTCTCCGGCACGGTGCTTTGATATTGCCCCTTTGGCTTCTGTCATTCGATTTGCATAGCAAACACAGTGTCCGAATTGGAGCAAAGGGAAACGGGCGACCAATAAAAAATATTGAATTTCAACTGGTTTGGAATCTGAAAACACACGGAAATTCAATAGGGCCAGAGAGTGCGGTGAAGGTGCCTAGGATGAGGAGCTTCTTACATCTAACAGGGTTTGTAGTAATATTTAGCAACCTTTTGAATGTAATTTCCCGATTGTTTATTAATAAAATTATTTGAATTGTGATCTGTGAGCAGTAAAAAGATCTCCATATATTTTTTAAATATCTCTTTAATTTTTAATTCGCTTTCAAAGCCTCTAAAACAAAGTCTTAGGTTCTAGTTACCTAGTAATTAAATGCATAGCCTACTTTAAAATCTGATTTGGGGCTAAAAAGAATGGACTTCTTGCTTAAAGCTCCCTTTTGTTCCCAAGCAAACCACCGATAATGAGAGACAATCCTTGGCCAGGCCAAACTGGCACTGAAATTCAACTACGGCCTAACAAGAGGAGATACAAAAAATTAAAAACAAACACAATCCGTGCCTTCTACTATGCCTAATAATAGACGAAATGGCAAAGCGACAGTCTGAGAAATGCACTAAAAGGGAGAAAAATGGGGAAAAAGTGATGCGAATGGTCTGTCTATATCAGATGCATGTGAAATGGAATTGAAAACATGCTGAATACACAAAAAAAATTATAGGGTATCACTGGAGATGCAGTTGTTGTTGGAGTTCATGTTGTGAGCCTTGGTCTGGGATAGGAAATAATATAACAAAATAATTTAAAACTATGTGATAAATTCCAATAAATACAAAACAGCTCAGGGAATTATAATTTAAATGATTTGTTTTCTTGTAGAATAGTGGTGACAGTTATAAAAATATTCCAATAGCGCAAATACAATGATAAAATAGAAGTTGATATTTGATGATTTGTAGAAATTTCATGTTCCCTAAAAAGGAATGATCACAGCTCCAATATATTTTTTTATCAATAGTGAATAAACTTGATCCCTTTTCAAATGTTCCATTTCCTTCCGAAAATGCTCAATAATTTAGGAGAAGCAATGACATCGTCGACCAATATGCCAGGGGACTGTGCATGGTATCGCCATATTGGCGCCCGCACAAAGGGGCCCGCCGCCTGTGGGTCCTGTGTCCATTCATTAGAGGACATCGCATTTCGCGCGACGCAGTCAATGTCATTGCACATTTCGGCGAGCAAACAGAAGGCGGCAGTTAGATTTGAAATCATCGCGTATTCGGTTTCATTTGCTCCCCACAGGCGTGCGTGAGTATCGGGTGTGTGCGGGTGTGCGAGTGTGCGGGTGTGCGGGTGTGCGTGTGTACGTGCCGGCGATGGCTGAAACTCATTTCGGGCAACGGCATGCCTAATAAAATATTTATTCGCCGCCCAAACAGGTGCGAAATTTTAAATGCAAGCATTTGCTTTTTACACTCTCCTGTTTTCGTAATGTAATGTAATTTTATTTACCTATATATTCAGTCGCAAGGAGCGAGAATTGTCGCCCGATGTTAATATTATTCCTGTGCCGCGCGCGTGGCCCGAACAGATCCTGCCTGCCTGCCTGCCTTCCTCTCGTTTCATTTCGTTCAATTTGCGCTCATAGGTCGGAAATGATTCCGAGAGTGTGCACTTCATTAACAATCAGGGATATGTGCGTGCTTATCGGCTAATACGTGCGTGGGGCTCCCCGCTTTTATTTGTATTTTTGCACTGCATATTTTTGGAATTTTATTTTTTGTTCCACTTTATTCATTATTAAATTTCAGCGCTGCCCGCGGAGCGCGTGTTGTTCGGTATCCGGGAATTTCATTGAATCTGTTTATGTATTATTTTTCATGTTTCTCATTTTCTGTTTATGCAACAATTAGTTTTTTTTCCCCCCCCGTTAATTGAAAAGGTCTGTCATGGCGTTGGCAGTTGAAATTTGTTGCAAAACTTTACGAAAATGTAATTAACTAACGTGAAAATAACGCAGCAGCAACTGCATTAGCTATTTTATTTGTGCGATGCTTACATTAATTTTGGATAAATCAATCGATGAGTTTATCTATTTTTTGGCAAAACATTTTTATAAATTGGAAAATATATCTGCATTCTTCATTTTAGTTTCTCTAAAATATGCATTTAATATTAATTATATTACAATCCAGGGATAACTGTTGTAGATCAAAACCTTAGTAAATTTAATACTCTTAAAACTCTAGTTCCATTATATTAAATTCAATTTAGTATAGATCTCCTTTAGTGTGATTCACTTCAACCTTGAAGGTAACTAAAAATCTTCTTCCTTTCCCACATTTTACCCTTAGTTCGACCTAAAAAGAAAAATTTGAAAAACGAGAGCATATTTCACTTATCATCCACTTTACACGTAACATCAACTAGTCTACTTGTCTCGCTGTATCTGTCCGCCCCCCCAGAAAAAAAGGGGGAAAAAACCCAAAAAAAAAGAGGCAGCAAAATATTTGTTTATCTCCACACACACATCTAACTATGTTAGGCTACACTGGCTGCATTTCCTGCCATCCTCTAGCCGCACTCCAACCTCTGGCGAATTTGAAACCGAAAATGGGGAAATATGTATGCGAATCCTTGGCTTGCCTCAGGCGTGTTGTTCTTCCGTTCTGGCTTTGATTTTGATTTATGTTGCAGTAAACACAGCCAGCCGAAGTAGAAGAAATGGCATTCGCCGTGGCACAGCCCGGGCAACCTCATTTGCTACTTACTTTGTCGCATCATTTCACCGCGGAGCAGTGTGGAACCGCCAGGACCTCAGCCAGACAACAACGAACGCATGCCAACGCATAGAAGTTGTGATTTTTTTGTTTTTTGTTTTCTGTGCTATTGTTGTTGTTCCGCAGGATTCTCTCAGGCGACACAGGGTAAATGTTTGCCATCCCTCGAAAGCTTCTCACATAATTGTGGTGTCGGTGTCGGCGGTGATGAAAATGCCAACGGAAGAGCATGTCCTGTTCTTTATTCCATATGCAGCTGCGGAGTGTTCTGTGTCGCGAATTCTATGGGATAAACCCCTTTTAATATTAGTTTTTTGCATAAATTTCCTGGGAATTGAAGTTAAAGATATATTATTATATTATATATTATTTTTAATATTTATTTTTTTGCTTTTAAAAAGGCTGAAGTGACTAGATTTCACCCTCACATTTCAAGAACCCCGAGGATAGTGTATACTTGGCACTCGCATTGTGAGTGTTTGTCGCTTTATAAAATGCAACATTTGGCAAAGCGACAAACTTGCTTTTAGCCCAACTCGAAGCTGTGTAATATTTACTTATACGAATATATGTATGTTTTTTTGTGGGGGGCAAAACTACGCGTAACGCTTTGTTTGACTTGAATTTATGGTGATGTTTCTTTCTTACTTCAACTGCTTTTTTTTGGCAAACTCCCAGCTGACTCATGGCGAAGTGCCTGAGCCTGAGCCTGGCAGACAGTGTATGGCTGTCCCAGCACTTTTTCCCCCAAATGTTTTAATTTCTTTGGCTCGACACAATAATTTACACACTCACACACACATACTTCATGCTGGCTGCTCGGCCATAAAATCCTTGTTTGACTTGCATTCTGGCCAATAATTATGTTTGCAAATTTTATGTAGTCAGCGGCACTGCTTATTAAAATTTATATGACAATTCGTTAGTTTGTTGCCCGTCCGTCGCGTCCCAATAATTCATAGAGTTTCTTTTTGTATTTTTTTTTTATTTGGCCCGTCGAATTTTTATGGCTGCGCAGAAGGATCCTTTGTAGTGGCCACATTTTTGGTTTTATTTGCCATATCTTCCTTTTTGCCTTTAACATATGCCCATCAAAATTGATTGCATACTTTTTGGCTGCTGCGCCTGTTTATGTGGTTAGTGAGTCGCAAAGCACGTACTAAAAAGTCCTATCGCGGAATGACTTCATACTTTTTATGATTTTAACAAGTAAGTTCGCAGAAAGAAAAAAAAAACGAGCAGCGATATGTTTCTCGATCATAACTTTTCGCTTTTATACTGATGTCGTTGGGTTCCCTGAATAACTTTGTATTCAATACTTTTAATGAAGTTTCAGATTTGTATACGAAATGTGTGGCAGAATCTAGCTTTATCTGTTCAATACATGAATTTCTCCAATTACAAGTATTCGGGAATATTAACTCTGAATGGGGTGGCATCACCAACTAAGCTCTGCTTAAATTAGATGGCAACGCTGAGCGAAAATGAAATTATACTAAACAAATATTAGTTAACTTAAAATATATCTGGAACTCAAGAGAAGTTCCTTTAAAATGATGACGGATGAAGGTGTCCAGTAGGATATAGGTAATACAACTTTTTGATTTTAATTTTACAGCTGATTGCACAGGTCTGGCATCTCTGTTAATACATATAAATAAATAAGTGTGTGTTACATAAAAAAAACCTTTTTGACGTCGCGTATTAAAAAATTCAAGTACTCCATAGCATAAAATAGTATATTAATATTGCTGCCTTATATTAATAATTCCAACTATTCTTTCTTTTCCATACTCCAAAGTCGAGAAATACTACTTAAATTGCAAATTAAGGTAACCATTAAATCCTGTAAATACCTGTTCATACGGAACCTTAAGTCGAAATCCAATCCCAAGCCAAAAAGCAGCTAGAAATGTGTGGTCTGGCTGCCTTTCCAAACAGCTAATTGCCTTCATGCCCAACTAACCTGGACTCCTCACCGACAGGCCAGCTTAAGAGCTTCCCTTCCGCATTCCAGAACCATAAATCGTACAACTCAAAACTAGAAAGCACCAAAGAATAACCATAACCACCGGGTTTAAAAATGGAGTGTGCACCGCTCCAAAGGGAATTTTCCATTAACGCACGTGTGCTCGAGTCGAAGACCAAGACCTGTTCTGCTTGCCACATTGCAACAACGAAGAAAAAAAAACTAAGCAAAAAAGATGGAATTCGGGAATGCCAGTCTGCGCCAGAGTTAGAAGGGGCTGCAGCATCGCAAACTGACTGACAAAACCTCAACGTGCCACTAAAAGCATAATCATGCACTTAACTAAAGCCCAGCAAAGGAAGCTGTAACCGTGCGGAGGAGGGATGTTCCAGGTGCCGAGTTAACGCACGTAGAACTTAAGTCATCATCATATAAATAAAAATTTATGACTTTAAATGTGTTTCTGCGTGGGTTTGTTTGTTTGTTTGTTTGCTTGTGGCCTGTGGTTGCTCCATGTGGGTGCGGTGGCTCTCCTCCACTCCCCTACTCATGGTTTATCACCGGGGGAGGTGCTTTCGGGTTGAGGGAGTGATGACGACATGCGTGACTCTGTCGAAGGGGTAAAAATTTAAAAATGGTGTGCCAGTCAGGTGGGGATTTGTCGAGAAGCACAGAAACTTTGGGTAATGAAAGAAAAATTATATCAAAAATTCACGAGAGTCGCAAACATTTAGACGAAAGCTGGGAAGTATCTCCCAAGGTTTTGTATACAAAAACGGAATTATTAAAGGTGTGGATAACATATAATTGTTATTATCAAAACTATATTCGGTAATTTTTATCTATATTTCTCTCTATTTTGCCCTCACTTAAGACTAACCTAGACTACAATGAAGAAAAGCAATCAACGAGCAAGGAAAGATAAACACAAGGAATAAAGATGACGAATTAACATAAAGACAATAAGTTTAAAGCTGAATATGGAGTGAGGACGAATAATTAAGACAACGAGTAATGACGACGAGTAAATATGATGAGCGATCATCCATATAGTCGAACAGAGAAGATACGACGAGAAAAGGCAACGAGAAGACAACGAGATGAGACAATAAGAAAAATAGATAGACTACGAGAGGAGACTAAGAGAAGAGACAACGAGAAGAGACGACAAGATAAGTGCGCAACGACGAGCAAAAATGACGAGATGAGACGAAAAAAAGTCAGGGACGGAGCAGATAACGAGAGAATTAAGTTACATTTTCTAGCTGTTAACGACAAACACGGTCGAGTTTATTATTTCAAACCTACATATTTTTTATAAACATTGTAGTACAAAAAAATATATATTTACTCGCTAAATAAATAAAAAATCCACATTCAACAAATAAAAATTTTGCTTGAGATTTTCAGTACAAATAAAGTGAAATTCCCTCGAATATATTTCAGCTCAGTGTTCCACAGAAAGCTCTATTCCCCTCAAAACTGATATCAACGCAACTACAACATCAACGATGACCTTTCGAGTGTCCCTAATTGCACATAATATTCATGGGAAACATCTTGCAGCTTACGAGTTTCTTCACAATTATGACAACCGACAGCTTTTACTTTCTCGTACTTAAACGTATCCTGAAATGTAAATTTCAGCTACGCGCGGGGAGCTGGTAATGCGAGAAACTAACAAGAGAAAGCCGCTTGCCGGGCTACTTTTCAAGTTAAAGTTATTATCCTGGGGCAGAGCCACTTGCAGGACTCGGCCGCCCATTCCCTTTTGTGCGACCCCATGCCAGACTTGACAAAACTCGGTAGACTTTTGAATAAATTTTCAATCTCCAGGACAACGGGTCGTGGGCGAGGACGAGGACGAGGACGGGGCGGAGTGAGAGTGACAGGGGGAAACAACAACAGGGAAAATCAGCATTATGAATATGTAGCTACATCTGCTTAAATGTATCTGGCCCAGTGTTCGTGTTGTTGGCTAAGTGAAAAGCCAAAGCCGAGTTGCGCTTGCAACATTTTTAAAAGCGGCTTTGCTCTCCCTCTAAGACGCCAGGCAACTTTATTAAATTTTTTTTTTCGGGTCTGGGAAAAACTTTCCACCAGCTGCAGCCGACAATGGAAAAAAGAGAACCATCCGAGCTGGGATGGAAGTTCTCCGGCTTGCAGCCCCTCTTGCACTTCTTGTTCGGTTTGACGTTGGCCGTTAAATGCTTTTAGCCGCTTTGTGTTGGGAACTTTTGCCAGAAGTTTCCCTCGAGATGGGGCCGTGCTCGCAAATCTCGCTCGGCCGGCCGAAATATGATTTAATTTCTGTTGATGCCGGGGATAAGCAATTTTAAATAATTAAGCCACTAAACAGCTGATAACAAATCCCCAATTAAACCAAAGACAATTAAATTTAATGCCTCCAAGAAGCAGGCAATGTCTCCGTGCCGAAGTGCGACCATTTCTCTTTGTGGTCAACCGCCATTAACGTTTATTACACCCACGAAGTGCCGGCAAAAACCAAAGAGCACGGGAACCGAAAGCAGGGCCCAAATGGAAAGAGCAAACGAAATAAAGAAGGCAACAGCGGCAATGGGCGAAAAAATATAATTAAAAATAAACATTACGCGGCGACAGACAATGAGAAGAAGCCCGAGAAAATTCACAAAACCACACAGAAAAAAAGCAAGGGAAGAACCAAAGAAAAGGCGACTGGAAAAAAGCGAAGAAATGTGTAATAAAATGAAAGCAGCAGCCAGGTGAAAATTGCATTAGTCTGAGCCAAGGAGATAAGGACAAAGGATCGAGGGTTTTTGTGTGCAGCAGCATTTTAGGCGCTTAATTGAGCGTTTTAGTTATGCTAATTGTTTGGGAACAACAAGACCCCGGCTAATGGACATGTGCGAGATGTCTCTTCCTCCTCCTTTATTGTTTGCCATTTGTTATAAGTGGCGGAGAGCCCGAGATCATTAGGACCTGGGGCAAGTGGCAAGTGGCATGCTTTTGGGGCAGATTCCCCGGCATTCGTTTTGGTCATGATATGCTGACAAATGTGTGCCAATTAATTGTGTTATTGTGTGGAAGCAAGAGATGATTCAGGTATGGAGGAGCGTAACATGGCCCATTAGGGTAGCCATTAAATGAAGATTGAAGAAAAGCAATTATTCAGTTATGTGAATAGAGGGGGCTGGGATATGTAATGGGAGAAGTGTATGGCTATTTCGCATCCTTTTCCTGTTTAATTAAATACACACACTTACCACGCAGCATCCTGAATGAAACAACATATTTATTTTCCTCGCTCTGGTTTTTTTTTATTTTGATTATCTACCGTAAATACTTATATGATACATATCTCCATTTCCTTTTCCCGCCTCATTTATATAATATATACAAATACAATACATATATACTTTCACATATATAGGCAATATTTAGACTTAGTATCTAGTTGCTTACGTTTGCCATTCAATTTCATTTCTCATTTGGTTTGTCCGGGCATTACATTTAGGCGTAGTATGTATATATAACTTTACATAATACATATACATATACATATATATATATAAATACCATTTATATGATTTATAAATAATCTTGACTTTGCTATATAAATATAAATGTAAAGAGAACAGAAAATTAAAAGCTTAGCACAACATTCTTTTCATTTTTTGGTTTCATCTGGTTTTCCGACCCGGAAATTGGCAGATTGGTTTTCGAAATGGCTCCCAAGATCCAGACGGGACCAGGATCTAGGTTAGGTTAAAATGTCAAGTTCTAAAGCCTTTCGATTCGCTTGCAAACTTGGAGCAAGAGTGCAATGGAAACCAATTCGCACCTCCTGACAATCTTTTCTGTTTTTGGAAAAACTAAACCGATGAAATTCGCAGCATTTTCATGAACTAGCGCTAGGCTTGTATCTAGTATCTTTCTTCCTTTATTTCAGGGGCGCCACAAGAGGCTCTCGTGTCTGCAATTCCCATGAAAAAGTATCTAAGCACTGCCTTGACATTTTGAAGGTATAATTTCATATATCTAGAACCCTTTTCATGCGAACTCAAGCCACCGGAGGGCCTTCTCTGTGGCGGCTTCCCTGATTGTCTTGTTCGGCTTTGTATTTTTCCTTAAATGCATTTGAAGTTACTTTGAGCTAGCTGAAACGAGTGTCTGGTGTGTTTAGTGTAGATGTGTAAATATTTAGATACATTTAGCAGTTGCTTTTTGGGTCTTGGCCTTGGGCTAAACTCCACCCACATCCCCTATCTATGCTGGACTCCCACATCCGTCTCCGTTTCCATTACCGCCTCCCCTCCCGTCCCTGAAATGTGGCACTCGAGTTGCATGACAATTGAATCATGTTAATTGCCCAACGCCTCTCCAGTTGCCGCTGCTGCATCCTTTCCAGCTGCACTTTGACACCCGCAGGCAGCTCCCGTCCTGCAGCTGCAGCTGCAGCGCCGCCCGCATCTCCCCGGGCCTTGTCCGGCGGACTGTGCACCTCCTGGCCACGGGGATGCTCCGACTGCCGGTGTGCCGGCTCGCATTGCTGGCTGTTGCTCCTCCGCCGGCCTTTGTCATCGCCTGCAACGGCGACACTAATTGCCCTCCGACTGCCCAACTGAGCGCCGCCATCAGCGATCCCCCGCCCAGGGCCAGGACCGCCCAGGATTGACTCCGGCCCGGACGCGAGCCCCTCGACGAACCAGCGCCGCGCCAGGCGGCGCCACCATCCTCCACGCCGCCCTCCGTCCCGTCGTCTTCTTCGCCTGAGGATACAAAATGAGAGAAAAGGTCTAACGGAAAATAGAAAGAAACGCAGACAAACGCAGGGCATGTATTCGATGTATTCTGGTAGTTCGCTTTGTCCGTGTGTCCAGCTACAGGTGAACTTGGCTAAATTGTCCTTGGGTTTAATAAAACCTTTAATTTATTTCTAATTGAAATACAAAAGTATTTGTTTAAAATCTATGCAAGTGGCCAAGAAAATTAAATAAATGCATTAATATGAGCTTAATCAATGCAGGGGTTTGCTTTCGAAATTTATTCTCTATTCCTGAATATTTTTCACTAAATAAAAATTAAATAATCATTAAAAAACTATAAAGAAATTAAAAAAAAAATGGTTGGAAACCTGAGAAAAACAACTAATTAAATCTACGCATTTTCAGAACTTTTTAAGACGTTACCCAATAAGTAACCTTAGACGTTGATAACTTTACCTGCCCCTATTAATTCTTTCGCTTTAAATAGTAATATAAATTATAAATAAAATATATTAATTATATAACTTTTGATTACTTTGTTAAAAGCTTACAAATTATTAATTTCCTATATTTTATATTTACTCAAGTTGAAGTCAATATCTTTTACGAAGGAAGTAATTACTATTTTACTACAAGAATAAGGACAGTTGAGTTTCTTGTAAGCTAATTTCACCTGTAGCCGGGACTGGGACTTTTTCGAGTGCTCGTGTATTGTGAGTGGAGTGTCCGGCACTAATTGGCTGCTCAACTCACCCTGCAGCTGTGTCAGGTAGCTGTTCTTCTTGCTGTGAAACTGCTCATCCTCGTGCAGCGTATACTGGTCGTAGAATTCGTCGGGACTGACCCGGTTGCCGTTGGCCCCGCCGCCGTACTTGCTGAAGGGATCCACCTCGAGAATAATCTTCTCGGTGGTCTTCCAGTAGACGTCATGCAGCTGAGCACTGCACCGGAGCTATGGAGTAGAGGAATCGATGAATCAGGAGAGTGTTGCAATGTCTCATCCCTTTAAGGACCGCCCCAACTCACCTTAAGTTTTCCCTTGTCAAAGTGCATATCCGTGACCACAAAGTGTATGCCCACTATGGCGGTTTGCATTTCGTTGTGGGGATCCTTCAGCAACTTATGGTGTCGCACATGGGAGGGATTTACCTGTAAAAGGCGAAGGTGATTAGTATGTTAATGTATTGATATCTAGGAAAGGAAAAGGTTCAGAGATATTTCAAATAGCCTCAGCTGTTGTGGGTAATCTGTGTAGGTTATAATTATATTTAATAATATATTTAAGTACTTCCCTTTTCCAAATACAAATTAAATTAAACTCCTAAAAATATTTAACTTAGGCGCTTTTTTGTCATTTGAAAATCAGTTTCTTGGAGCGTATGCTTCCCATCTCTTATCCCCATGGAACCTATGATTTTGATTGACTTCATGGCTGCAAATTAATTTGCCTTATGCCCCAAAGTCGTCTGCTCCTTCAATCGATTTGAAAAACATTTTTTTGCTTTTTTGTTGTGTTTGTACAGCAATCGGTATCTAGTGGTTCGTGTTACGCGCTTATTCCGCTGGTTTGTCGGCTGGTTTTGGCGGTATGTTTTTGTTTGGCTTATTGTTTAAGCGCATTTTGTGGCCTGCAATGCTGCTGGCTAAGGGGGGCTGTAGGGTGGAGAGGTGGAGTGGTGGAAAGGGGGGGTGCGGCTGATGGGGGTGTTGTGAATTGGGACAGGTTCGCACAAGCAATCAACTGAGCGTGGCCAACTCAACTCAATTCGACAACCAATTCGGCGGCATTCGCTTCTCCATTCAAACAGAGTGCCACAGTGGTCTGTGTGGGTGAGCATCTGTGCATGTGTGTGGGTACCCATTTGTGTGTGTGTGTGTGTGTGTGTGTGTTGGCATGGTTTTCCCCACTGAGCACCACCCAGAGCGGCGCACCACCACCCGCCAGCTGCCGCCCACTTTCCGGTGTGGCTCCTATTATGCAGCATCAATAAGCATTGTTTGCCATTGAGTGATGCCGAAATTGCCGCTGCCTGATGCCTTCACAGGGTGCACAGAAAAAAATAACGAAGACTATTAAAAATGAATAATAAATAATACAAGAAATCGCTAAGGATTTTATAAACACAACTTGTAATTTATTTTAAATACTAATTATTATGCTTTTGTGAAGATAAAGTCTAAGAAATATAATTATTTTCCAAGTAGATCCAAGTAGAATAGCTAACTAATGTTTATATACTAACAAGCACTTTGCGTAAAGTAATTTATTATTGGTCAGATGTTTATGAAATTTAAAAAAAATCAAGCCGGACTTATTATTGAACTTGGGGCCTCCATCTAGCAGATCTAGGATCTAGATTTAAGCTGCATTAAAATAACTTGGAATAAATTGTAAAACTAATAATTTTTCATTTAACACAAAACTTAATTCGATAGAGGCAAGGGTATATAAGAAACTTTATCCTAAAACCAATCTTTCATATATATTTTTATGTATTTGGAAGTGCTTTCTATAAGAATTGCAACAAATTCTGTTTATTACATATTTACTTCTTGAAATTAAAAATCTAATACTGAATAAATTATAAAAAAAAATATACCTGAATGTTATATGTATATTTATACATATGCCAGACTTTTTCTTGGTGTATATCAAAATCTTTTATCTCTGTCTGTTTCCTGTTTCCCGAAATTACTGTGTGTGCGTTCGCAGGATATGTAAGCTAATTACTTAGGCAGGTGAATTTTATTATTTCAGTTTCCATATGCCTGGCGTGAGGCTTACACCAAATTTAACTCAGTTCAGCTGTGGAGTTATGGGGATGAAACCAGAATCTGCCTTTAGGCGTGAAAAATCCAAAAGAAGGGGCTCAAAAGGGTGATGGATGCATTCATAAATAGGGGTATATAGTGCCACGTGCTAGGCATTGGTTTATTTCTGTGAACTTCCGACTATAATTATCATCCATATACCCTTCCATATGCTTTTGGCATCTACAATTAGCGGGCGTTCAGACCCACGACAAGTGGCCAAAATAATTGAGAAATGTAAAATGCAAAACTGCGAAAATTGTCCCCAGACTCTCGAGGGCTCCCCACTCTTAATTCCGCACATTTCCCAGGCACATTTCCCAGTCACATTTCCCAGGCCCATTTCCGTTTTCCCCAATCGCCAGATATGCATATGGAAGCGCGGTGCCTACAAAAAAATTACACCTAAATTTGACGTTCCCAGGATAGGGCGGCATAATGTATGGTTATGATGGGGGGGGCGTGTCGCCGCCACTGCGTTGATCTCCACGAATGCGTGTGTTTTTCTGGTAATTACAGAGGGGGCTTAACCCTTTAGCCCCCATCTGCCTCTCCCTCTCCCTCCGAGCCGGAAAACAGACGCATAAATTCCGGGCAGATGCCAGCGCTTGATAACAAGAAAATTGTGTTTGCATAATATCGAGCCCCGTCCAGGGGCGTTGATCTAGGGGGGGCGGGGGTGCTGCTGCTNTGGCTCACTCACCTCTTCATTATTCACTGTCCATGTGAGATTGGCCGCCGGTCGCGAGTGACGCGATGTGCAATTACCTCGCAATATGTCGCCGACCCGATATCGTGAATGGATGCCCGTTATGAGGGGCGCGCTGTGCGGCGGCTCTGCAGGTGAAAAAGAGAGAGAGAGAGAAAGAGAGAGAAAAGAGAGATGGCATCAGTTCACAGGTGGACCGGATCGATTGTCACTATATTTTTGATACTCTGCGGCGCACGGAAAACCAGAATCCGAGCCAAACTCTGACCCAACCTGTCGTCCTGTCCTGTCAATTGGGATTGCTAGGCGACGGGGCGGCTGGGCGGCTGGGCGGCGGGGGTGTGTGACACAATCAATATCCAGCATCGGCCAGTGTGTGCGTGTGTGTGTGTGCGTGTGTACGTCAAGGCCCATTTCATAATTGAAATAATTACGAGTTCTCCTGGTCGGAGTGGGTCGGAATTTTAATTTGCACTGTGAGGAGACTGAAATCCCAAAAATGTCCCAGCTATGCAGTTGGAATCTGGGGCCAGCACTTGAAGGGATATGTTTCGAGTCGCAAAGAAAGCTATAGTCGAGGGAGCCGACCTTGAGATACCCCGTAATACCTAAGGCATCTTATTCACTTATATTGTCTTTTGTTTAACTATTTAGATACCCTTCCGGAATATATCATTACTGGCTCTTAGGTGGAATATAGGATCGGACTTGAAGTTTATTTATAGAATTCCATTCTCCTCCGTTTTCATGAACCCAGCATACCCTTGCTCCCCACAGAGCTTAGGGGGTAAAACTAATTTCTCTTACTGTCCATTATCCCCGAAAGTCAGAATGAAAACCAACAGGCGCACACATCCGCATATGTGGCCCATAAACATGAAATAGACACTTCCAAAAGTTTGTCAAGCCAATTTGAGCTCACCTACGTCAACATATCCTGGCCGGAACCCAGGGCCAGCCCGAGCACGCCCACCCACAGCCCACACAGTCAGCTTGGCAGTTTATTGACCGTCTCCGGGCTTTGGCAAAACATTTGCTCCGAAGGCCTTCCCCCGTGTTTGCCAGCTTAAATGTCTTCATCTTTATCTCGTTTACCCGCAAATTTGTTTGTATTTTGTCTGCTTAACTGCCAAAACATTCGAACTCGGAGTTTATTTTTAAGTTTTATGTCCACAATCCCCACACACACACCACGCACACACTGGCACTGGCACTTTGAGTCCTGAGTCTATGAGTGCCGTGCTCAGACTTGGTCCGGCCAATTGAATATGACAGCCAGTCGAGTTGGCAAGTTTGTCTCTGGCTTTGGCCCCGCCTTGGGGGAGCTTGGAGTTTCCTGGCTTTTCGACAAAGAAAAGCACTTGAACTGAAAATTAATTTACTTTGGCATTTCGCATTTTTGAGGATCCAAATTAGTTTAATATTTGCACTCGGAGGATTTAAATGGCAAGGCCAGAGACTCTTTAATACTATCGCCTCGAAAATGTCATCGGAAATGTCCTTTTCACTTACCAATAACTTCCAATTCGGCTGCCGCTATTAATGTATGAAACGAGGGCGCATCCGCAGATACTTCGCAACTGTATTTACCGGATGTAGCCATTGATACCGATTCAAGCACCAATTGGCTCTCGTTCGAGGACACGCGCTGCAAAAAAAGTTAATAAAAGTAAAGGAGCAGTGAGTGCGGGGGTCGACTGAGAGGAAATACATGTATATTTTTGTAAATACCCAGAGCTCCCATATAACCTTATTTATTTCCACATATCGCCAACGTGGGTTGTTGATGAAAAATTGTCCCACAAATGTATCTTGCTGGATTTTTTCCGGTTATAAATATGTAGATATGTTTATAAATAAATGGTAACTCTTCCTTAGTTTTATAGGGGCCTACAAGATTGCTTGTAGAGCTTAAGATTTTTTGTTTACCTTAATGATTTTTTGCCAATATTTGCAGATATAAATTATAATATATATAAACAAATCGCTAACGCATTAACTAACAAATAAAAGGTCGCTAATCCAATTTACATTCACAAAGGGGTTACACGCCC
>JAEIIU010046008.1:0-91061 GCA_018874675.1 Drosophila baimaii | reverse complement strand
AACAAATTATCTGCAAGGGTATTTAAACTTCGGTTCCGCCCGAAGTTAGCTTTTCTTACTTGTTTTATATATATTTAACTACATCTTTATCTATATATTTACATGATGCTATAAGAAAATGCATTTGTATTCTAGAGATTCTGTCATCACTTATAACCAAGACGCTGCTCTCCTATTTGTTTAAGATAAAGCCATTGATTTTTATCACACAATTCGCAATGTGTAATATGTGTGCCCACAAATTAAGCGAATAAACAAACCACAATGTTTTCCTTGCATTTTTCCCTTGGTTTTTTTTTCCTGATGACTTGACATTTTCATCGGGGCCGCAGCTGGCGGTGGGGGTTGCCTTGCCATTTTCACAAATGTGGCGATGCTGTCCGCATCTGACCATCGACCCTATTAATCTCCGATCCGTCCAGCCAGCCAGCCACTTCATCCCACTTCAACCCCTCTCTCTCCTCTGGCTCATGGCTAACCCCGTTCCGAAAATGCCCATACAAATGAAATGATTCATGAAACATTTGGCAAACGATTCAAAAAAGACCAAACGATTGTCGTTGCTTATGGTTTATTGTTATTATTGTTATTGTTATTGCTCGTACATTGACACAGTATGGTTTTTGTTTTTGCTTTTGGTTTTTATTTACTTTTTTTGTCGCCGTAAATTAAAAGCAATTTACAAGCAAATAAAAATGAAGAAGCCCAAGAAATGTGTCAACAAAATGAATGAACGATAATTATTTCCGTAAATTTCTCGCGCAGGTGACAAATTAAAAGTCAAATTGCTGCTCTCCTTTTGCCCTCGCGCTCCCACTCTCTGCTGCCAGCCCCATTTCCTTTAGGGAATTTCCTCAACCTCAACAGAAAATATAATTTATTTATTTATTTATTTATCATTCCAATGACAATAAGCAAAAGAAAGGAATGAAAGAAAGCACGAACTGCACAGCACAGCATATGCTGCTCTGAACTTTTATCCATGTTGCAGGCAGTGGAAAAAGGCGCGGAATAAATCGACGTCTGTGGCAATGTTGAAATATGTTGAAATATTCTTTATATGCACTTTTGTTTTCTTTCCCCCTTTCTTCTTCTTCGTCGAGGTCAGCCATATGGTGAGTTCCTTTATTTTGATTTGCGAAATGATTTACAGTGGTGAGGAAAAGTGCAATTTACTTCATTGTTGGTTCTTTTGCGTGACACTCACTGACTGATTCAGCAAATAATAATTACTTTGTTTGCTTTAAAATGTTTGTAATTATATAAAAGCCTTCAAGCTGCCGATCTCTGCTTAAACATAATTAAACATAATTATAACCAATAAGAAGAACTAATTTCGGGCGGAGCCGTGGTTGATATACCCTTGCAGATCATTTATTACTTATTAAACAAGATTTTAATACTAAGTGCATAAATTACTCGAAACACCCTGTTTCGCATATATGTTTATATGGCAGCTTGTGATATATTAGTCCGATTTCAATGATATAGGATGTGGCTATAATCATATTATAGGGACACAAATGAAGTTTCATTTGAATAACTGAAAAAGAGCGAAAATATGCCTATTTTTCCCGATCGTTTCTATGGCAGCTAAAGGATATAGTAGTCAGATTCCGGTATATATACTCCTTGAAAAGGATATAAGACTATCCTGAAGTTTTCAGCCCAATAGCTTAAAAACTGAAAGACTAGTTTGCACATAAACCGACAGACGGACAGGCAGACGAACGTGGCTAGATCGACTCGACTGGTGATGCTTATCAAGAATATATATACTTTATGGGGTCGGAGATGACTCCTTCATTTCGTTGCAAACATCATGTCAAACTATAATACCCTGCAAGCATATAATTATTCCTCTTCTTATATTATCTATTGCCTATTGCCTATTCTCAGTGTTGCCCAAAGTCCTGACTAGCAAGTTAGCAAATTTCTGATATATTTTTTCATCAACTGTTCTTTTTCTAACTCCCACAAAAAGGATATCAACTTTTCTATGTACCTAACAATGCAATATCCCATCCTATATTCTATATTAAATATTCATTTAACCTAATTCATTTCGAATTAACTTGATTAAAAGAGAAATCACAACATAATCTAATGCTTCAACGTTCAACTTTACTCCCAATATGATAATTATGCAAAGCTCATACATTTGATGGATGGCTCCTCGTATCTCCTCGTCAACATCATCATCATTGCTGGCTTTTACAAAAGGTTAACCATAAACCCCCTGTTAATAGCCAAGCATTCTTCTTGCTGCTCATTATCCTTGGAACCATTACCCACACCGGCCCAAACTCATTACAATTGCATGGGGGAAAGCGGAAAACTTTAAAGTAGAACCTGAAGCAGCAGCAGCAGCAGCAGAAGTAGGAACCGAGGCTCTCCTACTCTCCACCGAAAACCCAATCTCATTCGGACCCCTTGCGGTGGGACCAAAAATAAACGGCCTACATTTCAGCCTCCCCTACCTCGGACATCTTCCGCCGCCCACCGGTGTCCGGACCGGTCCGCACCCCGCCATCGGTTAACCCATTTCGAGAAATACAAAAATATCTTTAGCGAAAAGTTCAATAAATGCTCCATTTCCATTTCGCCAGAGAGCCCACTCTCGTCGTCGTCGTGCGCTCTGTCTCTCAACTGAAATTACTACGCCCGTCAACCCAATTGCCTTTGGTGGGGTTAGTGGATGGATATAGAGAGGGATGAGATGATGAGAGCCCATGGAGGAGGCCGTGGACCAAGAGGATGTTCCGCGCTTTTCATTTTGTGTGCGTTCTTTTTTTTTTTTTGTATTTTTTTACTCTCAGCACTCCCATTGCCCATCGACGAGGGCTAGAAGCGATTTCCTGGCAGCAGGAGGCTCAACAGTAAAACCGGAAAATTTCCTACTTCCTGGCTGACGAACTGGGGTAGGAAAATGCACTAAGAATCAACAACAACAACAACTGCTGCGAAACTAACACACAAAAATCAAAATGAAAGAGGAGATGGAAACTCAAATGAAACGCCTTTTTTTTCTCCTCTTTCCCTCTGAATATATATTTACGTATAGTCTATATCTATTCGTAACTGAGTGTGTGTGTGTGCCCAGATATGCTATGCTTTTTTTTTCCAAAGTTAAATTTTTGGTCCTGCACTAGAGGCACGAGATGTCCCCATCCCTGGGTACCCAGGATCCCCAGCTAACCCCGCTGCCGCCGCCGCTGCCACTCAACGCGCATAAAACTCTTGAAAATGCTTTTGCTCGTAAATTTTGAAGCAACTGCTGGAGGAGAGGAGCCCAGGCTGGGGCAGGGACTGGAGATGAGCAAGTGTATCCCTGCAGGCGGCCACTGCTAGCTGGCTGGCTGGCTGCTGTTAGTTGTTGGTTGTTGCTGTTGCTGTTGCTGTTGCTGCTGCTACTACTGCAAAGTGGGAGGCGGTGGGGCGTGGCAGGACACTGCCGCAACAATTGTTGGCTTGCCGCCGCCATCGTCATGCAAATTTATTCTCAAATGCGGCCAGCAAAGAGCCATGTGTGCAAACATCCTGAGCTTCCCCCCTTTCCCACCCAACAGCAATATCTATGCTGGCTGGCTCCCTCTCTATCGCTGGGCAATAAAACAAATTTCGTGGAAAATATCTTGGCGCTTACAGCTACTTAGGCAGGGCGTAACGGCACAAACTATACTATTACTGAACATTTTTAAACTAGAAATCTGTTTACCGAAATGGGGATTTAAATGTCATCCGAAAAATATCGAATTTCAAAATATATTGAACATTAAAATATTCCTAAAGAGAAACGTTAAAATAAACTAAATTTATCTAATTGTATATATAGGTAATAGAGGTAAACAAAATTTCAAATTATCGTTTAGAAACAGTTCAAATACAAATGGTAATGATTCGATAAATAAAATGTATAGAAATATCGATAAATGAAGTATATAAAAATATCGATAAATAAACATAATATTTAAATAAATATCTGACTTCAAAATATCTAACATTAAAATATCGTTTAATGGATTTTACATATAGGTTTATAAGAGGTAAAAATTACCTTATTAATATTACAAATACAAATGGTAATAAATCGATAAATAAAATAAATAAATATATCGATATTTTCCCAAAATAAACATATCACATTATTGTATTTTCCCAGATTTTATATAGAGGTTTATTTGGTCTAAAAATTACCAAATTAATATTACAATTACAAATGGTAATTATTTGATAAATACCAATAAAAATCGATATTTTCGATAAATATACATATGTACATTATATCAAAATATCTATCGTATCATAAACTAAACTAACAAAGGACCAGAAGGAAGCAATAATTAAAAGTATTTCTTTTTTATTATTTTCCCAAGGTATTTCTTTTTAAAAGTATACAAAATCCAACAGAAGCCCGAAAAAGAAATAACCTTATAGAGATTACTGAGTAAAATCAGGCCACATTTTTTGGAACCCTCTCTTCCCCAGCACATTTTTTGTTTATTTGTTGTTGTATAAATTGTTTTGCATTTTCCCCTTTGCACACTCTGTTCAACAACGCGCATTCGTTGACTTCTTTTTGTTGGGCTATAGCTCAACATCGAAAAGCTGATAAGATTACAGTTGAAATATGAGTTTTCCGCTCTTACTCGCTACACTTTTCCTCATCCGCTGCTGCATCTATTGCATCTATCAGATGCTTTCATTTTTTTGTGTTTGTTTTTGTGTTTTTTTTTTTTATTTATTTTACTAGAGTTGCAGTCACGTAGCTTCTGTGAATTGCGATAAGGCAGAAAAATAACCCCATTGTTGATATCCGCTAGGTAATTTTAGCAACTAAAATTGTACCAGTTACAAGGTCAGCGCAAAATCATTTTTAGCAAGAATTTTATAATGGAATTATAACAAATATCTTTAAAGTACATATACAAATGTACAAATATTTACCTGCAGAATATTCATAGAAACCCAAACCATCAAAATGCCTAAATAGGCGTCTATTAAGTCAAGTTATTTGAAGAGGATTCCGCTCACTCATTTCCTATTCAGGCAGTCAGTCAATCATCTCAATCCACACCCCTGTACACACTCCCCCTAAAAAGGGCATCCAGTCAGTTAGTTAGTCAGTTAGTCATTGCCACAGGCCAAATCACAGGAGCCATCGCAGCAGTAGCTACTGCAGGCAAAAGCGAATAATCACGGCTCATATAATCATAATTATGAGCAAGCAGCAGACGTGCCACGCCTCCGCTCTCAGCTTTGCCTTCCCCTCCTTGCTGCTTGCTTTCTTCATAGTCGTCGCCGTCGTCGTCCTCGTCGTCATCGTCATCGTCCTTTTTTGCCCGCATCTCGCGTTCAACACGGCGTATGAGCAATTTGCTCACACTCAAAGCGAAAATGCGAACGCATTTTCAAATGCCAAGCGGAGCATATGCTGAAGCTAAAGCCTCCCACGCCATGCCACATGCCGCACGCCCCTTCCCCTCCTCTTCAGCCAGCCATCCTTAGTTACCGCAGACGCAGATGCCCGCCGCCGTGTTAGTTCAGTGCCTCATTATGAAATTATGCACAGATATTTTTCTACAGTTTGTACGCTTGCGGAGGTGCGGTGAGGGATAATAATGCATTTTTGTGCTTGCGGCTCTGGTTTCATCATTGTTTACTTCTCACCTTCGAAGAGCCGGAAACTACATAAGTTCTTTATAAATAATTACAATTTTAGAAGCATTTAAAATATGCAAGTGGTTGGGGGAAACATTCCATTCGAAAGCATCTTTACAAAGTAAAGAAACACCATGTTCAGAAATACCTAATGAATTAATAATTATTATAATATAGTGGCTTTTTTAAATGGGTTACCCTTTTGAGGCAGAAGTAATTTTTACAAACGATATATGTTTCCTTTCACGTTCTTAACTTTCTAATTAACAGGTAAGCTGGCTGGCTGGCTCTACCCTCAAAATAGAAATCACAGTTAAAGGGAAAACCCACACCAAAAAAAAAAGCCCCACAAAGTCTTAAAATTTACCTCAAGCGAATGCCGTTTGCATAACGATCCAAATGAAAAGTAAAAAATCAACAAAGAAGGAAAATACGAAGAAAAATACGAGAGAGAGGAGAAGTGAAAAACCAAATGAAAGAAATTGGCAAAAAGATATAACACACAACGGCAAAAACTATATAAACAAATCGACAGCGACTACGGCGACGACGACAACGACGAGTTTGGTAAATTTTTTTTTTATTTCCCTTACTCTTACTAGCCAGCCATTTGTTGAAAGAGATTGTGTAATTGCAAGTTCGCTTCATGTTTGTTCACCTTACTCTATCCCTGCACTCCCATCCCCCCCTGGGTTTTTCTTTTGTGCTAATTCCTGGTCTAAGTAACCAAACCAAGCGACGTCCTCGGCAATTTGTAGCCGTAGTTTCCTTGAACAGATTTGGTGGGCAGGAGACCGCAAAAAGCGTGTGCAGACAAGGAAGGATATCTGGAGCCAGCAGCCTACGACGACGACGACGACGACATTTGAACTGCGAACTGTGGAGAGCACCGAAAACTTTGATGTCAACCTGTTTCCAAAGTGACACCCAAAGCGAGACATCCGCTCGCCCGTTTTTCGTGAGCCTAAAAATAGAAGTTGGAGACAAGAAAACATACCGAGTGTCCCTACTATTGAATACCCGGTACTCACGAAACATTACCAAGGCTTATAGTATTTTATTTATGGATATCTTAGTTCTTTAACATATTTTTAAAGCTCTAAACAATATCTTTTAGAGGCATTATATATTTATATATATTTAAAGCTCTTCCCCATATCTTTTTGTGGCATTATATTTACATACATGACATAGTATTTCATTTATGGATATGTTAGCTCTAAAAACATATTTTTAAAGGGGTTCACTATATCTTTTTGGCGTTTATTTTCAATATTAGTATAGTTCTGTAGAGATAATCCCATCCTTTCTACATGTATCTATAATAAGGTTAAATATAATATAATTATTTGCTAATTTTAAGCCTAATTTCTCACATATACACATAATATACATTATAAGAGATCGATAGCTTCTGTAAAAATAATTCTTTACTCCATAAAGGCCTTATATCCCTTTACCCAACAAGTACTGGGTACAAAGGCCAGTGAAGAAACCCCTGGATATGTCGCCCCAACAGTCAACATCAACAGTCGACGGCATTCCCCGTCTATCCGATTTCACCTTCAATTCGACTCGATTACTTTGGCAAATGTAAAGCCCACAAAAAGACAAAAAAAAATCGCACAAAAAAACAAGAAATAAAATAAAACTTCCTCTTGGCCCAAAACATTACCTTTGCCTGCTTTGGTCGCTGCTTATCCTTCTCTTCTTTATTTTTTTGGGGGCCTTCGCTTCGTTACGTGTTTTCTTGTAATTGACATTTCAATTGATTTAAGTTGACATTAAATGACACACATTAAATGCAGACCATGGAAGTGCAGCAGTAGCAGCAGCAACAACAACAGCAGGTAAGACAAGCCAAGTTCCTTGTAGGTCGTTGGTTTCGTGGGCTTCCCCAAAGTTTTCTGGAGGTGGGCCCCGGGTTCAATTTCAACTTGCAGTTCCTTCTTATTTGACAAGTCCCATGAAATGATGCGAAAAGTTATATGACTCTTAAAACAAACACCATAACCGAGTGTTTTATGTCATCGAATTGAATACTTGTTGGATTTCTAATTGGGTTAAAAAGTAACAAAAGACGAATAAATAATAATAACAATAATAAATCATTATCATTGTATGAATGCCACAGAGTTTACTTGTTTCCCGCGCAGTTTATTTAAATGAATTACGATAAAAG
Source organism: Drosophila baimaii (assembly GCA_018874675.1). Taxonomy (NCBI): domain Eukaryota; kingdom Metazoa; phylum Arthropoda; class Insecta; order Diptera; family Drosophilidae; genus Drosophila; species Drosophila baimaii. The sequence continues at coordinate 83,218 of JAEIIU010046008.1, read as the reverse complement.
TTACGTTTGCAGATAAATAAGAAAAGTAAATAAAAATCAACTGAAACCACGAGAAAAAAAAAGAATGTTCTTTAGCATTAATTAATTACAGCACATTACATTTACATTGTTGGCAATTAAAAAGGCCACAACAATTGCAAATCCATTTTAAAAACAAAATGTATTTTGTATGTTTGTTTTATTTATATATATTTATTTTGTATGTTTGTTTTCTTTATATATATTTATATATATATATTGACCTTAATTTGACTCCATTTAAAGGTTAAGTTTAAAAGTGAATTTTTACCACAGCGTTTAAAGGGAAATCTACCTTCCAATTACACAAAGAATTGTTTAAATGAAAACTAAAACTCATCATTAATCATGGATTCCTCTTGCTTCGCAGCGAAGCGAAAAAATTGGCACAAACGGTGAATACACACAAGTCATATATAGTGAAAGAAAAGCCCCCCAATCAATGCGAAAAGGCCAAATATCTATATCTATATAAATATATATAAATATGTATCTGGCAACCCATGTCAATTAAGAGGAAATACCAAACGAGAAAGAGAGTGTGTGAGAGTGAGTGAGAGTTCTCACCAAAAACATCATTAAGATGACTGCTTTGGAGGTGGTGGCCAGAAATGAATGGACGGAGGGCTCCATTGGGTTGGGTTGGCATGGCAATAACACAAATGTCTGTGACACGTTTGGCCAATTTATATCAACAGGGAAATGGGTCAGAGGCTCCAGCAAACAACAACAACACCCCCCACCAAAAACCCATTCACACAACAAAGTCTATTTGAAGCTAGTTTTGGTTTAATTCTCCTAATAAAAATAGTAAAATTAATAAAGGAATCAGAGGAAGTTTACTTTAATAATAATAATAATGAAATAAACCTCACTTATTAACTAAGAAACTGATTTTTAAATAATAAACCATATTTAACCTTTATTCAGGCTCAGCTTTAAACCAAATTGAACCACATTTTACCTTGTCTGTCGTAATCCATTAGTACCTTCTGCCCTCCAAACGAATTGTTTACTTAATTGCATCCCTAGCTATTTACATAAGCAACCCGCCAATCTACGCGAGAAACCCACTTGGAAAGTATTTCAGAGCCATCGAGTCCTAGCCATTTTTGAGGGATAACCACGCCGTGTGCCTTACTTCCATTGCCCGAGACCAGGGCGAGAGACAGCTCAAAGAAGGAGAAAAAAAAAAAAACTACCAATTAAAAACTCATCAAATGCTCAACGAGACCAAGGGGGCGGCGGCAGCAGGCGGTTAGCGTCTCTTCAAAGGGAACTTCCCCAAATGTTGCTCGTGGTAGAAGTGGTGGTGGCAACTGGTTGCAAGAGGATGTAGATGTAGCTGAAGCTGGTGCAGGTGGAGCCAAAGCTAGAGGTGGAGCTGTATGGTGGAAATGGTGAAGTAAGAGGGGGGCGTGGCAGGGAAAACATTTGGCAACCGAAGCGGCGACCTTATGCCCACAAAATTCCCTCTGCCCTTTAAGCCTCCAGAAACTCCACCAGTCATCGTTGTGTTGGTAGGTTGGGAATGAAGTTGAAGCTGTTGCTATTGCTATTGCTGGTGGTTGCTTGCTGCTGTGTGTTGCTGCTTTTGGTTATGCTTTTGCTTTTGCTTTTGCTTTTGTTGTTTGCTAGCCGCCGGCGGCAGTAACATTTCGTCTGTTTGTGTGTGTTTTGTTTGTTTTTGGCCATGCCAAAGCTTGTTTCGTACGTTTTGGCATCCTCCCGCTGCCTTTATTACCACCTTGTTCCTACGGTTTATGTCCCACTCGTACTACCAATTGCCTCCTCCTTTCCTTGTTCTTGTTTTTTGTGTTCGCTCTATTTGGCTCAAGTGTTTTCATTTTGTTCATTTCTTTTTTGCTTTTTTTTTGGCTGTTTTGTAATTATTTCTTGCTGTTTTTTTGACAGTTAAAAATAAAATTAAAAAAATATATATCTTAAAAACTGTGAATAACTACATAGTTAATGAATTAGCTAGTTAAATCCCTAGAAATTATGATTTTCCACCCACAAAAAAATAATAGCTACTTTGTTTACCAATATCATTGCCTACTTTTAGGCCTGTGTTTACAGGAAACATTCTGAAAAGTATCTTAAGCGTGTTTTTTTTTTGTTGTACCTCATACATTGCCCATAAAGAAAGACACTTTGCTTTCAAACTACATTGCTCTGGGGGTACACGCTTTATCGCATTTATCTGGCAACCAACTGCCTGCCTGTTGACCTCGTACTGTATTTTGTTTTCCTATGTGTGTGTCTCCTTGAGCTTAACTCAAGTATCTCTCAACTTGTCAGCTCCTTAAAAAAAAATTCCTCCATCCTTTAATCAAAAGGCACAGCAGCGCGGTGGAGGCGCTGCTTCATGCCTGCTTTCTTTCGAAGCAAATGGAAAACTCGGTAGGAAGAACTTCACACAACTTTCCCGAACAGCTGCTTGAAGTAACGCTCCAGCTCTCTCTCTCTCTGTAAGCCCCCCCGCCTCTCACAGAAAGAAGGACGTAGGACGGAACGCATCGTCCAGTTTTGACTTTTCAACTTCTTTAACCACTTAGACTCATCAACTTGTTTTGCTGCTACTTTTTTTTGCCAACAACACAGTCCTCCTCCTCTTCAGTAGTTGTGTGGGTGTGATTGCTGGCATTTTCTTAGTTTGCTCTTGCTTCTTTTTTTTTTTTTGTTGGAAAAACTTCTTCTGCATGCCACTTTAATTTGCGCAAACTACCAACTACCTATCAGTGGGATAAGAATGAAAAGGGCGGAGACCAGAAGGTTTTACACACCACAATGCTGCAGTTGTATCAAAATATGGGAAGAAACTAGTAGTGATACTAAATTTAATTAAGGTTTATTAATATATATTGCCTATATTCATATTTTAATTGGTAGATTCATGATAAATATAACAACAATATGCTAGATCGTTTTGGCAGAAGATAAGTGCCCCCACGAAAGTACTAGCGTGTCCCAGAATTCCAACTTGGGAATTTTTAGCGTACTCTTGTGATATCTTTGCTAAATGAAGTGGTTATAAATAGCCATTAGTCATTGTTAATCTAGTATTTGACTTCTAAAAAACGTTTACAATTAAAATATAGGGCATTACTTTTAAGTTGAGTATTAATTTTTATTAACTAAATATGCATTTGCATTCAAGCATTGTACTCACACCTCCATCTCTTCCCACGCTATACAATAACTCAGCACTCGTGTCAACATCATAGCCGCTGTGTACGCGACGTGTTGCACGTTCGTTGCCATTGAAAATATGATACTACATAAATACGTACATATACATGTATATATCTAGATTTTCCATCTTATCTAGATTTTCCTAAAAAAGTGCTGCATTTATAGTAGCTTAGAATCTGTGCAGTAAGTGTTGAGTTGTTGGCTACCTTTTAGGATTACTTTGAAATAGGTTTTTAAACATGGGTATGCCCAGATTAAAGTTTAATTCAATTAATTATATATAACATGGATAGCTAATCTCAACTGTTTTAATGTGTGCTTTTTTCCACTCCTTCTGCAAATTTGCTTGTTTTGTGATTCACTGGGACAGGGAGCACATTCTCCCCACGTTCTCCCAATTTTTCAACGGCTCAAGCCAAAAATGGAAAACAGAGCCTGTCTGTTTGTCTGTCTGCCGCCCCCGGATTTCCCGCACTGCTCAAGGAACCTGCTTTTCGCCTGCTTTTTTTTTTGACAAATGACCAAATGACGTCGACCCAATGTCTGTAGCGTGCTGTTGACACCGCTGACAGTCTTGCCGTAAATAACAAAGGCAAGAGAGTCGAACGACCCCGATATATATATGTACATCTACTATCCTCGTCGTGTATCCTCCGTGTTCTATCTTCTCTCGCCGCGGAGCCACAATTAACTAAGTAAAACAGCAAATAGGGTTCGATTTTCTCGTTCCTTGGCATAATGAAAAATTATTGTTGGCATTAGCTTACAGTTCTTTGAACTTTGGTGTTCTATGAAAATAAGATTTAAACGATAGTCACAGCAAAAGTTAAATTTCACTTAAGTAAAGTTTCAGTTATGTTAAGTTTCAGTTATGTTAAGTTTCAGTTATGTTAAGTTTCAGTTATGTTAAGTTTCAGTTAAGTTAAGTTTCAGTTATGTTAAGTTTCAGTTAAGTTAACTTATGTTTCAGTTAAGTTAACTTAAGTTTCAGTTAAGTGTCTGTTAAGTATCAGTTAAGTTAATTTAAGTTTCAGTAGTTAAATTTCAGTTAAGTTAAGTTTCAGTTAAGTTACGTTTCAGTTTAGTTACGTTTCGGTTAAGTTAAGTTTCAATGAAGTTAAGTTTCAATGAAGTTAAGTTTCAGTTAATTTAAGTGTCAGTTAAGTTAAGTTTCAGTTAAATAAGGTTTCAGTTAAATAATGATTCAGTTAAATAAGGTTTCAGTTAAGTTCAGTTTCAGTTAAATTAAGTTCCAGTTAAAGTTAGAAGATAAGTTAAGTTAAGATTCACTTAAGTTAAGTTAAGTTTTGAGTTAAGTTAAGTTCCAGTTAAAGTTAGAAGAAAGATAACAAAGTCAAACTACTAGCTTGGTCTTTTCTATATATCTATAGAACTGTCTTGTCTATTAATAATTTCCCTCCTTCTTGCTTTCATTTCCAAATTACTCAAAATATTAACACAAAGAGACAGTTATCAATGTTCTTGAGAAATATGAAAATCCTTGACCTTATAATTTACCCCGAAAATGCCAAGTACATAACAAAATGAACTCGATAAGTATTCAGTGTTTTCTTTTTTTGTTGTATTTATTATTTTTTATATTTCTCTTCATTGCTTGGCTGTATATTTTCCACAAGAGGGAGAGGAGAGAAGAGAGGAGCGAGAGAGCAACAGCGAAAAGCGAAAAGTAGCATCAGCTAAATGAGCTTGATGCCAAGCAATAACAAAAACAACAACAATACCAAATGGCAATAGCAACAAAAATGGCAAAAACAACAACTACAAAGAGGCGGCCCCCATTCCCCTCCCTCTCATCGTGTAATGGAGAAATTTGTTTGTTTTTGCGCTCTCTTTCGGCCTTTTTTCTCTGTTTTTCGTCTTGGTTTCGGGTAGAAGGCAATAACCTTGAGGCAGGTTTTTCACATAACGACGATGTCAGCTCGAAGCGAAAGAGACAGACAGACAGACAGACAGACGCAGAGAGCGTCGCATCGCGCGCTGTGTAATAAAATAAGCTTCATAAAAAGGCGGGCAAAAAAAAAACAAGCAACACAAAAAACCCAAAACTCAAAAAGAAGGTAAGAGCTATATATGTAAAATACATGTATATTGTATGCATGTGAAATGCCACAGAAAATTAAGGCAAAAAGGAAAGTAAATACTTTTCGTGTGCGTTGGCTTGGCTCAAAAATTAAATATGCCGCTTCCCTGTTGCGTCAAAATGATTAAAACTTTCGGACATATTTGCTTAGAAGAGTGTGTGTGTGTGTGTTTGTGGGTGTGTAAGGAGCTTACTAATTGAGATATAACTTCTATTTATTTAAGAACTTCCATTACACTCAAGGAGTTAATCAGCAAACGTGACTCAGGCTTAGCGAGTGACTCAGAAATTAAATATGTAAGGTGATATATAATATTTAAAATTCAAACGTTAAATATAGAGGAAAAGGATTAATCACAGAGTTGAATTTAATCTGGCCACTCTCTGCTGGAATGCACAGAATGTAAACATGCGGTCACATTGTAATTTTCGTGACTCAATCTAGACACTTTCAGTGTTACAAAGCTATTTTTCAGATAAAAGCTTGAAAAATGTAATAATATGCAATATTACAAATAATGTTAGATATATTTTGTGTCATATCTAGTCACTTTGATCTATTTCTTACTCACACAAATTAAGTTATAACAATGCTAATGTATTGTCTGGTCATCCATGCTTTTCATGATATATCACCAGAATATTAATATGAATTTAACCTGCTTTTAACCAAGTTATATTAAATGAGCATAATAACACAAGCAACAACTATATTAACACATATTCCTCCGTAGTGGACATTTGGTTTTCCTTCCAATATACTAAGATTGAACTTCATTCCAAATGTACACACTTTCAGTGTTAAATATCTATTTTTCTAGTCAAAGCTTTTGCAATATTACAAATAATATAGGATATGGTTTGTCTCTTATCTAGCCGCTCCAATCTATTTCTTAATCAAACGAATTAAATTATAACAATATCAATATATTGCCTGATATATCTCTAGTTTATTATTATGTATTTAACCTTTGTTTAAATCAATTTATATTAAATGTACATAAAAACCCAGGCAACACACTAAATTAACACATATTCCTCACTAGTGGACATGTGGTTTTCCTTCCAAGAATCCCCAATATACTCAGATTGAACTTCATTCCAAACAAACTGAGTCAGACAAATCAATAAAAATGCTCCTTTTATCGCTTTTTGTTGTGTGGGGGGCCAGAAATTCTAATCACTCTCGAGTGGAGAATGGTGAATGGCAGCTGGCGGTGAAGACAGCGCAAAATGTTTCTGGGTCACTGGCAAAAAGAAATGCCAGCAATGTTCCAAGACCCTCCACCACCAAGCACACACCTCCCTCCTCCTTCTTCCAGTTGTTGGTGTTTTTGTTCTTCTTGTTTGGTGGCATTGTCATTAATCATTGCCAGTTAAACAATAACAAGCACTGGCAGCAGAGGCATCCCACCAGGGATGGGGGAAGGCGGGCAGCCAGCAGACTGTGTGCTGGTAACTTGGTCCAAACAAGTGGCACACGCATCGCGTGCCGGCCGACGCGGAGAGAGACAGGAAAAGTGAAACCCAATGGTTGCCAAACTGCACGATGACAAACACAATATATACATATATAAGGTACATGATGTTTGCGAGCAACTGGAGGGAGTAAGTATAAGAATGTTTGCCTGCGGGTAGTACAGCCTGTTGAAAAGGTCAAAGGTTGACAGCGAATCGAAGAGCTTGAGCGAATGAAGTTTCTAGATGCTCTTTCAATCTAACATCGAAAGATGTTGTGTAGATTTTGTTTTATTTTTAATTTCTTCAAAAGAAAACATTTCCAATAATTAGTAAACAGTTTAGAAATCGAAACAAAATTAAAAGTATATGTAGAGTATATTTTCGAATCGAAAAGAATACATTAAGTTGGACACTCTGTTGACCATCACCCTCTTTTACAGTACAGCTTTGGACCTTTTTTCATAAGCACCATTCGTCAGGGGGTTGACGAAGGGTTTTTAGAGCGGGTCAGAATGTCGTAAAAGCCATCAAGCATACGCCTCGTAAACCCGCGCAATCTCCTTTTGTCCGCAAGATTTTGCTTGAGGGAAAGTGAAATCTATAATAACATTTTTCACACAGCACTCTTTCCTTACGATTCCTTGCGCACACAACAATGTTTTATGCCTCTGTTCCTCTCTCTCTCTTTCTCCCTTTCTCCGTCTTGAAATGATTGCGGGTGGATGCGACGACTTTTCACACGTTTCCAGGCAGTTAAAATTTTAATTTTCCTTTCCTGCCCGGTTTTTGTGACTTGTCATAAATTTCCACTCAAGTGGTTTATCAACTGCAACATACAGACGACACCACAGGACTTGCTACCAGCAAGGACTCTGACATTCTGCCATAACTTTCGCTTGCGAAGAGAGAGCATCTCTGATAGACAACAAAATTGGGAATAAACTTACATTGGTTCGGTCGTAATTAAATTTAATATTATTATGCATGGATGACTCACCTGTAAAGATATAAAGAAAGAAGGAAAATTAGTTATACGCAACATTAAATAGCATTTTAATATATAACAAATATTTGTTTTCTATTTTATTTAGATGTTTTCTTAGAGAAAAGAAGCTTTCCCCCTAAGGAAATCTATAATTATAATTATTAAAGTTCCCAATAAAAGTCTCCGAAGAAACTAATCATCTCCTACAAAGAAATACTTAATAAACCGAAGTTTTATATCTGTATCTTGTTCGGATTTTAATTGGAAACAGTTTGAGGCTTCAAAAGCTTACAAAAAAACCATTGCCATATTGTGCTCCACCTTACTCATTATACATTTTTTTAATAGGATTGAGGTTGAAGTGACTGTTCCCAGGAGTGGTTAAAGTTTAAGAGCGATAAAACGTATCATTTAAATGAAAGTCGTTTATACTTAATGTAATCTCATTCGTGATCGCTTAAATCCACCACCGCACCATTTCCCCTCCGGTTTCTTTGCAATTTGTTTGCTTGCCTGATAAGTGGTTATAGATTCGTTTTGTTTTTACTTTCAAGCTACTCGGAACTCTTGATTCGATTGTATAATTTTTGCCCCTTATCAGTATGTCATGTTTGCGGTTACACACACTCACTCACTCACTTACTCGCCACGAAACCACATGAGAAAACAAGAATTTTATAAATAAAGTAGACTCAATACATGTACAACAATGATTGGCACATAAATAAAACACTTGACTGCATGATTATCAAATCTAGCATTTGGCCGCTTTTTCAAGATTTGTTTTTTTTATGCTTTCCAAGAATTATACTTATAACTTTACGTTGAGTTAAAAAAGTAGTAAAAGCTTGGGTGATTTATTCTTAATAACTATTGTTAATTTGTAGAATAAACATATTAAAATCTCTTAATGTAGAAGGAGCACCAATTCTTCATCTGAATATGTCTTTTATTTGAAGCAAGTGTGACCAGTTCCATAAATAAAATTCAAACAGAATTATTTGAAAAAGTGTGACCAGTCGCAGAAGGAATAATATGAAAGAACTTACAGATTAGATAAATTTCACTTTTTACAAAATATTTTATTTCGAATTTAATGCCAAATTCAGAGCACTAATTAGTGAACATTTTACCTATTATTCTCTTCGTGTTTTAAAGTAATATCCCTTTTGAGCTGACCTTGACACGGCTTTTCCTTTATTCTTGGCCTATTTTAAAGTTTTATCGATCAAACTGCGTGCATTCCATCGAGAGTGACAAATGGTGAAATGGGGGGCTTTAATGGCCTCCCTTTCGCTCGCACTCAAATCAGATTCGGTTGCTTACTCGCTCGCTTCAGCGTAGAAAGAAAGTCATCGCCGTTGAAACAATTTATTTTTTTCTTTCTTATTTATGCTTTTTTTTTTTTTTTGTTTTCTTTGCTTTCCGCATCCACTTTATGCTTGCATTTCTGATTAAAATATTTGCGGAAAGCGAAAAGCTTTAACGCTTCTGAGTGGCCTGGTTTAAATTACTTTTATTTTATCATATTTTCTTTTTCTTTCAGTTAGCCCAAATATTTAATGAATAAAATCAAGAATTATACATCTTAATGTCGAAAAATCAAAAGACGAAACCAAATTCAGCTAAAACAAGATAAACTTGTTTATTAGATCTGACAAAGTGATGATAGTTCTAACATATACATATAACAAAAAATCCTAATAATATATCATAATAACGTGGTAGGAATACAAAATTTGTGGTCTTTTAAAGGGTTAAAATAGGAAAATACTTTAATATAATTTCTGTTCTTTAAAAATAGTTTTAATAATATAAATTCCAAGATCTTGAGCAAATATTAAAACTATATTTTAAGAAAACTGTAGAATTACAGAATTATATATCATAGTGAAAAACTTTAATAGAACGTGTTGATTTAAGAAGTAGTAATTTGTAGAACAGATTTCTATTTGACATTCATAGTGTTCTTAGATATTGATAGAAATCATATCAAATCAAATCAAATCAACAACAAAAATTCGATTGAAAAAAAAAGAATATAGAGACTTAAACTGACAAAAAACTGAAGAAAAAACGAAACAGAAATTTAGGCCAAAGACAAACAAAGCGGCTACCAAATTGCATTAGCCAAATCACAGCAACGCAAAACTTTTCGAGCATGAAACGGAACAACAACAACAACAACCGAGAAAAAGAAAGCAAACGCCAGATAAAAAATAAATAAAAACCCGAGAAGTGAAGAGAAAGAGACAAGGCAGAGGCGGCAAAGAAGAAAAAAAAAAAACTAAAACCAGACATCGAGACGAAAAACAAGAAACATATGCAAAAGCCAAAAAGAGGAGGAAACAAAGAGAATGAGCAAAAACATAAACTAAATAAAGCAACCTTGACAACAATTAACACACACACCACACACACACTTGTGTATGTGTGTGTGTGTATATATATAGGGAGCTATAGTGAGATCGAGACAGACAGAGGGAGAGAGGCACGCGTTTAAAACCGCACGCGTGCAAAAACGCAACAAAAGTCGCGCCTCCGAGGTAATCAATCAATGTAAGCGTTTTTAAACGGACACTACCGAGAGCGCAAGAGCGAGAGAGAGATAGCCATAGGAGAAGAGAGATAGTGTACTAGAGATGAAGATCTAGATAAGGTGGTAGCGACAAAATCTTATTTAAAAATATCGCTTAACGATAACAGACGATATTTAAATATCGTATAATATCTATTACAATACTGATAGTATTAATATGACACAAACTTTGTTTTCCTTTTGAATGAATGTTTAATTACTGCAGGGTTTTTATTTTCTCAATTTTTATTATTTTCTTTATTAATCTATAATTAATGAAGAGTTAATGATATTGCAAAATTTCGTTCCTTAGTCTTTTTAAAACTTCCCAAACACCAAAAAAAAAAGTTCAATAATTATTCACTTTTGCCAACCGATATTTTTGCCATCTCTTGCACATTCACTGCGTAATTGGTATTGATAAATTAAGCAAAGTATGTCGGTCAGAAGAAGCTTGTTTAATGAAGCGCCGACCACCGGTGTGTGCCACCGTTAAATGGCCGAACACAGCAGAAGAACAAGTTGCAAAAAACGCGTGCAAAACCGCTGAGTGGAATTTGCATTCCGCTTTGAAGCTCACTCGGCAGCGGATTAAGTTGCTGTTCGTATCAAATAACATGCATTGACACATATAACAGCGTGTAAATATTATTAAATCTAGGTAAATAAAGCGACCGATATTGGACATCAAATATCAAAATATTTACAGTATTGCCTGTTGTATAATAACAATAACATAACAATAACAAATACAGTAACATTAAAAATGAGTACTATTTTTAAGACAATTATTGGTGTGGCTTATGACTGAGATTCACTCCAGCACTCCAAAGATGCTAGAACTACTAAGATGAGTAACGACCATATATTTGAATAGCCATATGCAAGCCAGATTTTCTGTTTCTGACAAAAATCGCATTCTCTCCGTTCTCACAAGTTGAAAGCGTTTAAATCTGTGTGCGTACAGATGTAGAAAGCCTGAAATTACGAGTACACACATATAGTCGTCGGGTGCATCTGTATAACTAAAAATAGATCGACTCTCTCTCTGTGTCTCTATGGCAACAGATTTAGTACCCATTGTTGGGTACAACACGAAACAAAAGGGCAAACTTATGTTGAGTTAATTAACTTTGTATTATTATTTTTATATTTATTTATTTATAAAATTATACATATAAAATAGCAATAGACATTCACCCATTCGTTGTTGATACATTGCGGACAGCAATCATATCAATCATGTTGGATTTTATTGCCATGACCCCTGCTCACCCCTCGTAACTCAAATCTGGATTCCTTCAGCCCTGCTCCGGGGCCTGGGGAAACTCCATTTGCACACGCTCAATTAAAGATTCGGAAAACTGAAGCGTAACTGCCGCCAATGAGCTATAAAATACATATCAGCAGCAGCAGCAACAGTGGCAACAGTGGAAGGCAAAAACATAAACCAAAGGGGAACGAGAGGAAAAAACCAAAAAGGGAAGAAGCTTCAAAGGACTCCCGCCAGAAGGAGCAAGGGGGAGGTTCTGGCTACAAGCCGAAAAGAATGAAACTGCCACTTGAAGCAGAAAACGAACGAACAGAAGAGGGGCCAGAAGAAGCAGCGAAAATGAAAACAAAAGACATGGCAAAAGCCCAAGGAGGTGGCCTGGCAGGACGAAGGACTCCGACGACGACGACGACGACGACATCGAGTCGGGCAAACTCAAAAGCAATGATGATTTATGTACGAGGGCCAAGCCTTGGACTGTGCGAGAGCGTTACAGGAGCGGCTACGGAGCATCGGGAGCAGAAGGAAGCACTTGAGTATTCATGCAATTTCTGGGTTATAGCCACCATTAAACTTGCCCCAAACTAAGCGACGACCGGACCCGAAGCGGAGCGGAATAGAGACACATGCACACACCCTGAAAGAAGAATCCCTTCGGACAGGCGATGGAACTCACATAAAAAAAAAAGTGGTAAGCGAATGCACAGATTAGAGATGGGAATGCATGCAGCACCAAGGAATGTTTAACATATGGCAAAAGTTGGCAATATAAATTAAAAAAGGTAATATTTTGATGAATATATAGTTCTGGGCATTTTATAGTGTTAATATTATATTTATTTTACGTTTATCTGAAATGTAAAATAAATATTTATTATGTTATTACCTCCAAATCTAAATTGGTTACAAATATAGATTATTTATAGAATGATTCATCCATTATCAATTTCTTTTAATTCCGACTTTCTCACGTCCCCATCTCCATTGCGTATTCGAGTAATACAAGGGGCTAGTATCCTTGAAAGGATACTCCTAGCCAACCCAATGAATGAAATTGCTGTCGACCATTTTGTAGGCTGTACGATGCATTTGGAAATTGCATGCCAAAATGCAATGGATTGTGCCACGCCGAGGACTAGGGACTAGGACCAGGGCGAGGACCAGGACGAGGACGAGGACAAGGGGGCGTGGCTTGAGCGGAGGCAGTTGACAGTTCAATGTTGCATTTTCAAAGTAAAAAGGATGTGTTCCACTCCTGCCTGCCGCCGCATTTTAGGCGCTCAACTTGAAAGCGAGTGGAGTGGAGTGGTGGGGAGTGGCGGGCGGGGACGCAACGAGACCAGACCATATTAGAAAGGCACAAAAGAAAGTGTCAGAGAGTGCGGGAGGGCCCTGTAGGATATGCAAGGATATGCCGCAAAAGTAGCGCCAAACGAGCGAGTCAAGTTGAGTTAAAGGATGTGGACCGGGAAGGTATACATACATATATATGTATATATCTGTATATATATAAATGGAGGAGATGGAGGCTGGTGGAATGTAAATGTTGTTGGCTCTTTTGGGTGCGGTTTCTTCTGGCTCGGTTTCACGTCCTTTCCTTCTTTTTTCCTCCCCTCTGAGTAACTGTTGCTATTTCCCTTTGGATGCTGCTGCTGCTGTTGCTGCTGCAGTCTCAGTTGCAGTCTGAGCCAGAGCTCTGCACTTTGTTTGTTGTTTATGTTGATGTTGCAATTGCAATTTGCATAGCCTTTTACGTCATTGAGGTGAGTTCTGTGAAAATGTGTGTCCTGCACGGCAAGAGCGTTGTGAGTTGTTCCCCGGGGGGATGCAAGGTAGGCAAATCAGGGTTGCCTGTTAGATTAAATGGTTGTAATAAAGTTCCCTCGTTCACCGACAGAAAGTTAAGGCTTGGAGAAGTGAGAAAGAAATTGAAATTACAAAATATGTGAAAATATTTGACACACATTAAGACCTCCTTTGAATTATCCCGATATACAGATTCCTACTTGACTTATTCTTATTATTCTATATTTTATCATGAAACTTTTGTTTTCCTAACTAAGAATCACTGTTTTTGTATATTCTTACAAATAAAAAAGATCTGCTAATATGCCAATTTTTTCCCAATCGTTTCTATGGCAGCTATGGAATATAGTAGTCCGATTCCGATTGCTTGCAAAAGGGATTAGACTACACTGAAAGTTTCAACCCGATAGCTTAAAAACTGAGAGACTAGCTTACATATTAACAGACGGACAGACAGACAGACAGACGAACATGGCTAGATCGACTCAGCTGGTGATGCTGATTAAGAATATACATATATACGTTATGAGGTCGGATATAACTCCTTCACTGCGTTGCAAACATCAAGGCAAAATTATAATACCCTCTGCAAGGGTATAAAAACATATTTCTTTCATATGTTTTTTAGGTTTGTATGGTAATTTCACTAGACATAACCTATACAACATGATCCCCATTGCCAGTCCAACTGTTTCCCGACCAAACCGATTCCTCCCCGATTCTTTATTGACACGTGTGCCAGCTTGGGGCGCGGGGAGAATGTCACGCGTGGGCGTCAGGTGAGGCAGGCTAGCAGGTGAACTGCAAAGCAGTTGGGGCTCACGTTCCACGCATCTCTCTTCACAGAATTTCTGACTGGTGTGTGAGTGTGTGTGCAGCAGTGTGCAGCAAGGACTTTGGCATTTTATTAAATTACGTGACTCGGAATCCTGGGTCCTTGCTCCAACCCAAACGCTAAATTTTACACTAAGAGAAGGATATGATCTCGTATCATATTGCACAAAAAATATAAAAACTAACAACAAATATAGTGTTACACATCATATTAAACATAATGGATTGTTTCATTGGATTGTTATAATTGTTATCAAGTTAAGTTTTAGATTTAGTTATGAAACTCAAAATTATTGTCAATGTACTGAAATTCTGTTAAAATTCGCACTAAGAATCCTAGGAATATAGGTTTTTCGAGCTACTTATTTTTGGAAAAATTATTCGCATCTCGGATTAAACCCGGGGACCTCCAGCTCGCAGATCTATCTGTCTACCCTTTTGCCAAGATGTTTCTTATATACATTTTGAATAAGCCACATAAAAAAAACATAAAGATAACTTTAAAATATTAAAAAATATTTGTATGATCATATCTTCCAGTAAGGGGATTGAATATTCAATTATAAAACAGAATCTTTGGCCGAAAAAGGCAGTATTAACTAAGAATATAGTAGTTTTTAGTTTATTTCTTAAACCTAGTTTTTGAAACTGTAGTCATGTGCTGTATTTTGTGTGTTGCGCGGAAAGTGGCGAAAGGGGGCTAACTTTGTTACTCCAAGTTTGGCACCGCGCGCGTTGAAAAGAAATGAAAATGTGTTAAGGTTTCTGGTTAGTCGAGGGGTTCGGGGTCGTGTAGGTGTATTGGCAAGGGAGAAGAAATAGGGGAAAGGGGCGGAGGGCTAGGGGCTAGGTTTGGCAGGCAAATTGCTTGCCAATGTGCAAGTGGAAGTTTTGCTGAAGTAGCCGCGCTGCTGACTGCACGCCTGTCATAATTCGATTGAAGGTATGAATGAAAAATGGGGAAAGTAATATCAGATTTCTCCCAGTTATCGATAACAAATTGAGTTGATTTGATTTACGCTTCGTTTCGCCGTGTAACTGCAGTAATATTGATGGCTAGATTATAATATATATTTATTATTATTTAAATGAAAACTTGAAAGGGAATTTTAGTAGTTTTTTATCATGAAAACACTACAATCTATGTGTTTAGAATGCTTAAAAGTGATATGTACTTATAATTATTAGTATAAACTGTTTAGACACCAGCACTACACTTTATGTATAAATATGAAATAAATGCAATAAAGATAGTAAAGGAAAATATTTAGCTACCTTATCGCGAGCGCAGTGAAATATATCGTAATCTATATTAAACTTGCAATATAACCAACACATTTACGCAGCTCTTGCAATACAAAAGCAAATAAAAAAGCCAGATAGGAAAAAGCAACAAACAAACACAAAAAACAAAGAGTCGCGCCCACAAAAGCGAAAACGTGCAAAAATGTCCGAGAATAATAATGCAG
This sequence comes from Drosophila baimaii, assembly GCA_018874675.1. Classification (NCBI taxonomy): domain Eukaryota; kingdom Metazoa; phylum Arthropoda; class Insecta; order Diptera; family Drosophilidae; genus Drosophila; species Drosophila baimaii. Next base: position 67,498 of record JAEIIU010046008.1, on the reverse strand, counting down.
TACATAAAAATCGAAAGAAATAATATCATTTCCATAACAATGTGAACAAAAATCCGACTCTGCTGTCTTATCAAGTGGCAACTTATCAGAGAGTCGAGTCGAGCTACGTTCATATATATATATATATATATATATTATATAGATGTATATACTCTCCCTCGCTATCACTATCTCTGTTTCTCTATCAGGCAGATGAAACGTGATGCCAGCAAGCCCTCAAATCGGCAAAAAAGATTATTAACTTGGTTAACCTTGACGGCGATGTGAGTTTGCCTTAGCAAACTACTTAATTCTAGGTGCTCTCAGCTGCTTAGGAAACCTCGATTCGATTTAACTCCAAATGGGGGAGAAAATTGTGGGAAAACTATAAATAACTTGATTATGGCAATGGTAATGGCTATATATTACGGCAAAGTTAAGAAGTTTGTTGTGTGTTTTAGTTGCGTTGAAAGTATATTAAGCATACGACTCGTGGTATCATGGTAAAGGTTTCAAACTTAATGGGTTAACCTCTTGGTAAAATTAAATACTTAATAAATATGTCTAATAAATATTTTATTCAAGCTAATGACAGACAATAAATGTGCAAATCCATTAGCAATTATTTCACAATGACACAGAAAATAAAAACCATAAAACTCAGGCAAACAAGCTTAAGATAAAAATAAAAACTAAAAGCAAAAGTTTGCTTCCAATAAAGCGGCACAAATCATTTGCCAATTTAAAGGCCATAAAAATAGCGCAACTATAAGTTATTTTTAAAATAAATCCAAGGAGGAGGAGGAGGCGGAGAACGGGCGGCAGCAGATAACACACACACCTGATGCTGATGCCGAGCCACTTTGTTTATAAACTATTCCCCCCTATATGCATGTGCTAAATGAATCACTCACCAAGCCCATAGAAAACTCAACAGAATTCACCAAGAAAGAAATAAGCTTGAGATTAACTTTTTAAAAATTAAAAGCTTACTCTTATTCCTTGTTTTAGCCAATTACTCTCTTCTTGTATACTTTTGCAATTCTCTGGGCAATTCTCACCTCAGTTTCTATCTATTTTCTGACGCCGCCGCGTGAGCTGCCTTGTCGATGTTTATTTTTAAAATAGCCGCCGCATTCACTCAACAAACTTGTAGCTAAAATTACACTTTTTTTTCTGATTGTTATTTTGGTTTTATTTTGTTGCCGCCTGCTTTTCATTTGCGTTAAGTGGGCGGCAGCCAAAAGCAACAAAAAAGCAACAAATACCATCGTCACCGGCTATCTGGATTTTGCGGAATTTCCCCTACTTTGCATTCAGTGAAAATGTATTTTCAGGAAAAACGCAACTGACGCAAACGAGCAAGGACGAGCAATGTGCCAGCCAACCCTCAGAGAGTGTGCTGTGTTATTTAGAATTGTTTGCTTGGCTTATTGATGGTTTTATAAATAAAGCCAATATGTTGAACAATTATGTGTGATTAGAAACTACTCCCTGGCCTTTTATGAGCTTAAATATACCTAACAAGTGATACATTTTGTAAGTTATTTAAACAATCAACAAACCATAACCAATGGGTGGTCTCTTCTCGAGATGCTTGTAAGAGCTTTTGTTTATCGAATTTCTATGTACTCTGTGACTATATATCATTAAATATAATGATTATAGGAAAAAGCTACATGTAAAATGTTTCAGACATAAAAATAAATAACATTAAAGTTAAACTGCATTTTATCAAATAGGAGTTTATACATTTCCCTACGGCGAATAACATTTAAAATCTATTTTATTAATGATGCACGCATTTAATGAAACAAAAAGAAAAATCTATGGTAATTTTACTCAATTTTGTATTTAATTATTTGGGAATATTTGTATTTAAAAAGGCCATTAATCACAAAAACCATAAATTTATTCTGACAATTGGTTAAAATTTAAGTACTTTAAAGATAACTCTTTTTATGTGGCAACTAATTAAACTTATATAGCTGTAAAAGTAAATATTTATAGTCTACGTTGTATTTATGTTTAATGTTTTCCAATAACAATTTAATTCTGAATTAAGTGCTGTATTAATTAAAAGGAAATTTACTTTTATTACTGGCAATTAATTCGTTAAAGTGATCAAAGTGTATAAGGAACCAAAAGAACATTTGAATAATTAAGTATTCTTGATATATATTTTGATATATAAGCATTTTGTGTGCTTAATTCACAATTTTCTAGCCATGATAAGATGTTCTTATCTCTAACCATCCATAGATATCATTCAGGCGATGCAATTTCATTAATTATAACCCTCTTATGGTAATACTTTAAGTGTAAATATCTAAAAAATAAACTTAACTAATGCTTAGAAGCCAGATTTTATGACAATCCAAGAGGTTTTCTTAAAAAGTCAGATGCATTTAATTGGAACATTTGCTGAGATAAAAGACCAGGAATTTGTGGGTGGCTGGTGGCTATTTTAAATGTTTTTGCGTGGGGCTGGGACTGGGACACTTTTTCACCCCTTTTGCCTTGGGTGTTAACATTCATGGCACATGGCATCGACACGTTTTTCGCATTGTTGTTGCTGCAATGACAACGTCATCATATAGTTGTTGTCGTCTACGCTATGGTCTCCTTCTTGTGTCTAGACTCTGGACCCTAGAGTTTAGTGATTGAAGTTTTTGCATGTAAATAAAGTGTTAATCATTATTTCAAAGCCTGCATTTAAGCGTCTAAAAGGACCATTTGACTACAGTATATTGCAAAAAACATAATATTTAAAAAAAAGAAACAAGTCGGAGGAAAACCTATTCATTTAGGTTAAGGGAATGAAAATTGTTTAAATTACAATCAGCATATTTGTAAACAATCCGATTTAACGTAAATTAATCTTAAATATCATAGCATTGAATATCCATTGGATTTATGGGACTTTTTACTATAAAGGAACTCAAGGACACACAGCATGGAATTCTGCTTTTCGCCAGAACCTTTGGAAATGTGGGAAAATTCCAGTAATGGAAAAATTAGTTAATGGCATTCCTTTTGACTTGATTTTCTCGCTCTTTCTCTTTTCGGAAATTTGTGTTATTCATACCGTTTCTGTGGTGAACTATTCGAAGAATAATAATGGAGTAAGTTATGATGATTGCCAGAATTTCCCACAGCAAGCTCGGCTTGGCTGGCTGACTGACTAACCCTCATCATTCGTCGTCTCTTTCCCAACCGCGCCTCTGGCCGTCTCTGTCACGCAACTAGAGCAACTCGGGGCAAGTTCCCAGCTCTCAGTTCCTCCCAGTTCTCAATTCTCAGGGGTCTGTTCGGTCCGTTCGCCTCACTTTTTCCCGTTCTTGTTTTGTATTTACGAGAGTGTATCTAACCCTTGCCTGTGCCACACACAACACACACACACAAACCCACACTTTTGCACACACATTTCCCCCCCCCCAATGAATATATTTTCATAAATGAAATGTGGGCTTGTCCCAGAGTCGGGTCGATGATGTTTTGTCACAATCCCCGCCGAACTGCCATTATTATTGCTATTGCTGTTGTTGTTATTGCACTTTTCCTTGGTGTTATTGCTGCCCGATTTTGTAGTTGAATAATTAACGATTTGTTTCTGGTTTCGATGTTTAATCTTTAAAAGGTCAACCCCACTTAAATCTAATTTGTTATAAATATTGTAATTTCTATTAAGATAGGAGAAATACCATTATTTTTAATTTACTAAAGCTACAATAATCCTTCCTCAATAATTATATTTCTTATTTTTAATAAATACCATTTCTGAGGAATGTTATAAATAAGTTTCCATATTGTTTTAACACACATTTTAGCATTTATATTTCATAAACACTGCTGCTATTTGTTAACCTCCCCTATGGTGGGAAATCCCCTCGATACTCGATGGGTAATCGATAAACATTTACGACGAGCAAACGTCTCAGATAATGTTCAACTAAAAGCTACAACAACTAATAAAATAAACAAAGGAGCAGGAGAGGTGGAGAATAAGAAAAGTGAAGTGTGAGAAAGAAAAAACACCACAGGGATGCTTGCAGCCAGTGGTGCTAAGTTAGCTTCAGAATTTTAAAGAAAAGAAATAGTTATCTTAGAAAAGAAATAGAAGCTGCTGGAGCCATAAATACAGTACCAAAAATGTTTTATTAACAAAGATGCTGCACGCCATACAACTTTTTTGCACACGCATTTTTCGTGCTGTACCCAGCGATGGGTACAAGTTCTGTTGCAATGGAGACAGAGAGAGAGCGCTCTAGAGCCGGTCGCTCTCTTGTAGCGGCAGTCGACGACTGTATGTGTGTATACGTATTCTCACGCATTGTACATCTGTATGGTGTATGTATGGTCGTTACTCATCTTAGTAGTGTAATATGTTTTCTTTAATATGTAATATGTTAAATGAAATATAATAACTAATCAACCATATTTTCTAGTACTCCGATATATTAATTAAAATTAAATTGATATCAAGTGTGATCATCAACTCTGTTTAATCAAAAACTGCACAATCGAAATCGCTGATCATACTTACAATCGAACCATCGATTCTTTGTCAGAATGCATTGTCAACGCAGCTAGAACATTAACGCATTTTCTTAGTGTTTACAAAATGCCAACACAGAACAGAGTGCTAGTGAGAGAGAGACAGAGACAGAGATGGTGGAATCGGCGGAAAAACAGCATTACAATGTAATCCAAAAGTAGCAAAACCAATACACTGCCATATGCAGACACAGATACACCCAGACACACTCGCACACACACACACACACACACACACATTCGAGTTGAGCGTCGACGACAGTTTATCGATCGCTAGGCAAACAAAAACAACAACAACGAAATTGTTGTGAGCGAGCAAGCGGGCGCTACAAGTAAAAAGCACTTACTCATACAAATGTAAATAAATAATAAATATACAAACACACAGGCACATACATATATATATGTGTGTGTGTACAAGCGAGCACGCAGAATAGTGCATAAATATTCCAGGTTGCATAAATATTTCAGCTTGCTTTTTGCTCAGTCGTTGTTGCTGTTGCTAAATGTCGAGCAAAATGTCATATTAACACCTAATTACGGTAAACGTGTGAGGCAAGCAGCAGAACAAGACGAAAGAGCACGGCAGAGAGGAGAGAGGTGCCAAAAGAGAGGTGGCTGAGGAGGAAGAGGAGAAGGAGGTAAAAGTGAGAAGGCAGTAGCACCCACACAACAGCCGGACTTATTATTATTATTGTTGTTGTTATAGTTGTTGTTTTTGTGAGTGGATGACGCTGGAAAAGCCCCACAAAAATGGCAACAATAAAAACAACAAACTAACGGAAGGCATGAAGTGCAAAAGGAAAAAAATAGGGGAATATGTAGAGGGTTTTTATACCCTTGCAGAGGGTATTATAATTTGGCCATGATGTTTGCAACGCACTGAAGGATTATTTATATTCTTGATCAGCATCACCAGCCGAGTCGATCTAGCCATGTCCGTCTGTCTGTCCGTCTGTCGGTTTATATACAAATTTATCTCTCAGTTTTTGAGCTATCGGGCTGAAACTTTCAGGATAGAAGGAATCGGAATACTATATCCTATAGCTGCCATAGAAACGATCGGGAAAAATATACATATTTTTGCTATTTTCATTGAAATCTGACTAAAATATCATATAGCTGACATTGGAAAAATCGGTCTAAATTGATATATTTTACATACGAATTTAACATTTTACATTATGTATACATGCTCTTTTTTAATGATAGGAGCCCTTTGTTAAAATTTGCATTAAAAATGTCAAACTATATCTGATAGCTACCATATAAACATATATGCGAAACAGGGTGTCTCTTGTAATGTATGCTCTTAGTATCTATAACTTGTTTAATAAGTAAAAAAAAAAAAATATCTGCAAGGGTATAACAACTTCGGCTCCGCCCAAAGTTAACTTTTCTTACTTGTTTTTTTAATGCGTATTCTCGTTCTTGCAAGCCCCTCTTAAATTATTTTTAAATTTTAATCACTGAACGGGGAGAATGAGAATTTCGCCTGGTAAATCTTGATTTAATGACCGACTTTAACAATGAATTTTAATACATTAAAGATCTAAGGTTTCTCGTCTCACTGTCAAAATATCTCGGACAGATAGAGTCCTTGTTAAGAATTTCAATTTTCTATCGCCACAATGTGAGACCTAACATTTCCTTCCATTTATTTAAAACAAATGAAAATTGAAATCTCTAAATAGCATGAACAGGAAGTAAACAATGACACCATTCTATAATGCTATCCCATTTTGGTCTTTATTTTCTATATTTTGCATTATACATCCCAGAGCACGTTTCGCACAGTAGCGTAATAGTTTCAAGAATCCATGAAGCGACTTCCTTTTCGCTTCGGTTCTCAGCAATCAAACACAAACACTCATTAAAAAGTCCTTCAGTAAAGCTTCAGGTTACAATTTTCAACCACAACCTCAGCTTAAGTCCTCAGAACGTAGCACCGGAAGTGGAAAGGAGCAGGAGAGGGAGACACTGGAGCGGGGCTGGAAGCGTCCAGTTTAGCGCATTAAGCACAAAAACAAGCACACGCAATGCCAGTGGAAGGTCCTTCCTTTGCTCCACTTCAACCCCCCAATACAGCCAGCCAGCCTTGTCGATTCCTGCCCTCTTCTTGTCAATATTAATAACGAAGGAACAAAGTCAACTGCAAATAAATGGCAAATAAGTTTTTGTTTTTATTTGTCGGCTACAAAAGCCACCAAGGACACCCACTGCTCCCTCCCTCCTACTGCTCAGCTCGATTCCTTGACTAGGAAAAGAAGGAAGGTTGAATGAAAAATCCACCACACTTTCCACCCCACCCTCTCCGGTAAGCGGAAAAGTGCAACTTATTTACTGTTTCCGCTCCGAGGTCGCTGAGGGGGAATATATGTCTATGTAGAGGAATGAGGATTTCCAGGAAGAAATGCCAGGCATAAGATATGTTCAGCGGAAAGTAAGCATTCCTTAGCAAGGATTCAATATAATTAAAGCTTCGAAGAAAATGTATTCTATCAAGATCTAAAGGCGATGCATCTGTTTACTCCTCTTAAATAGGAAAATATTATTAAAAATAAACTATAATGTAATTCAGTTATTAAAAACCAATTTAAAAACTGCAACAACATTGAATTAATCGCTAGAAGCAGATATATTATTTTATTTTTAATAAGCTTCTACTTATATTCCACATTCTTTAAATCATATTTGTTTTTAGGAATATCTTTTGCTATAGAATCGCCCCCGAGTCTCCCAACCTCCTTGACTCATCGTCGTCCGCAAACCGAGTGCAAACTTATATTGGAACCCAATGCCTTCTAGCAGCGAAACGTCAAGTGAGGGAACAACTTTTTCTACGCAGCTTTCGACATCATAACTATCTTGAAATACCCAATCCTTGGCTAGGAGAGTATACATAAATCAACAAGCAGGGGAGGGGAGGGGGAAGCAGAGCCACGGTTCCAGTTGCAGTTGCAGTCCAAGTCGCAGTTGCTCCTCTTGACTCTACTCCGCCTGTTGGCGCGGGCTTAAAGTGGCAGCACTTGTGTGTGAAATGTGCGAGTCGAAGGCGACAACGATGATGCAAGACGCAAACAGGAGTGGTGGAGTGGAGGAGTGGCGGAGTGGCAGAGTGGCAGAGCAGGATGCAATGGCACATGGACATGGACAAAGACATGGACAGCGCCAAGGCAACGCGCGATAGAGCCCCCACCATATCGGACCCCTATTCTACGTCGTGTGTCCTTCAGCTTAACTGCAACTGACTGATGGGCGTGGCGACGCGGTGTGCAACAGTTAATCATTTTGGCGGGGAGATAGGAAGGAGGTTGGTCAGCCGACAAGGAGACATCATCTTAGGTGGAGAAGGAGGCCTTGGCCAGAACAGCGACGGAAGGTGCTATAAGGTCGCCATTACTGGGAGTGGCCCCACAGCAGCGTGTTGAGTGGGAAGTTTATGAATCAAAAAGTTATGGAACAGCATTAAACTTAGACCTTTTTCGGGAATTTATAATAGATTTCCAATTGAGAAATTTGGCAGTCGATTTAAAGCCAGCTTTGAGGGTATTATTCCTTTTTTTATAACTTTATACAAGCCTTCTTTGCAATGTTATTCTTTTATTTCCTATATCATATTCATTGCTTTTACCAGAGTTCCCTTTCTGCCACATTTACTCTTAGTCAACAGCACAGACCTTACATTATTAATTAATTTTCCTCACACCCCCTTAATCACACTGATAATTTCCACAGTTCAAAAGAAGGCTTTAGTCAGGGGGTTAATCAGACGTAGGTTATTATTATTATTACCCATATGGTTTTATTAGTTCCTCCGATGATATGTTTTGTGTATATGCCACATGTGAGTGAGTGAGTGGGCTTTGATTCCACGTTTTCCCCCCTCCAACCTTATAAGCCGCCGCCCACCACCCCGCAGATGCACACACACACACTCCCAAATCCCAACACGTGTCAATTGTGGCTCAGATTCGTTGCCGTTCTCTGTGCTTTTGTTTTTGATTTTCGGCTGGGCATCAAACACAAGCTTCGGGTCATTAAATAAAAGCGAAGACCCCGATGCAGACAAACACACGCAAGCGTGTACATGTGTGTACATAAAAACGTAAGCAGTCAAAGGACGAAGGACTCGAATGAAAAGCCCCCTTGTAAAAAGTATGAAGCGAATTATTTGCAAACAAAAGTGCGAGAAGGGGAAGTGATTTACTTTATCGATAGACATAAAACAATTTGGCTGCCTCTCAATGACAGTTCTCGTTCTTCTTGCTCCTGCCACGTCCACGTCCTCGTCCTTATCCTCCTCACATCCACATCCACATCCTTCCTTCCTGCTTTCCACCCCAACATCTGTCATTTGTGTGTGTGCGAGTGTAGTGTCTGCGCAACACACGAATCCGTATCCGTATTCGATTTCTTTTGTTCGGTTTGCTGGTTAAATTTTATAAGGTATAAAAATTACATGTGCCTTCTTCTCGCCCTGATCTTTTCGCCAAGTCCTTGGAGGAGCAAAAAGGCCCTAAAACTTTGGTCCTTTAATTTGTTCACTATACAATTGTACACAGGGAAAAATGAGGTGAAAAACTCAGCTTTTTTAAATACAAATTTAACAGATTGTGGTTGCGTTTAGTTCAGGAAATTATATTCGTATATTTCAGGGTGTAAATAAATTAAACAAAAATACATATTTCTTATATAAAACAACAACAATATTCTTATAGGTATAAAAGCTTAATTAACTCACATAAGTTTAATTATTGCTTAGCAACTAAAGTAAGGGAAACCTAAGGCAATATGTTTAGACATTTCTGATTAGTTTTAATCTGAGAAAGGAGGCAAGGACCTCAGTTTTTATTTTAGAATTTCCTTTTTTTCTCCGTGCACCTCCTTGAATGTTTGTTTTCCTTTTTCTTTGCATCTCATTCTATTTTCCACCTTGTTCACTTTTGCATACAAAATGAAAGCAGGGCTACCCTGCACTTCCTTCCTGCCAACAAGCTCCCTTTCTCCCTTTCTCTCTGGGTGCTCTGTGTCCTAACTGTTGCTGATTTATGGTCTGCCATAAGGTGGGTCGCCCCGGGGAAAGGCAAAGGGGGGCGAAAAAGGGGCCAAGGGATGTTGGATGACTGTTTAGTTTAGTTTGCATGTTGTTGTTGTTGCTCCTCCGTCCGCTCCGCCCGTCCTGCCTTTGTAGCATTAAAATGACATAATAAAATGTATAATTTCGACATAAAAAATAAAATCCCCAGAGAGATTTCCTTGCGCCCAATTCGTCGTCGTCGTCTACTATCTCGCACACTTTCACCCGCTCCAGCAGCTCACACACATATCGCACTTTGATTGCCTTCCATACGTGTAGCATATCAATTAGGTGTGTGTGTGTGGGTCAATAGTGCAAGTGGGCCAATGATGGAGAGGTGAAAGGGCGGCCACAAGGCAGACCAATCATGGGTCGTCTCATTGCCAAAACAAAATCTGCTTCTTCCTTATTTAAGGAGGTTATTTGAATCATCAGTTTGCTGCATGCGGCGGAGTGCAGATGCATGATTTCGAATTTTTCATCCTTGAAAGATTTTAAGAATTATAATAATAATAATATTTAATCCAGTAAAATTCTTATCTAAATATCAATTATTCAATTTATCTCTATTAGGCTAGAATATTTATTAGTTTAATTGCCTAACACTACATCCTTAAAGCAAATTTCATCGCCAGCACACGCACAGTGTGCACAGAATGTAAACAACGTACCAGAGCGGTCACATTGTAACTTTTTGGCTACATCTAGCTACTTTTATAGTTTGAATGACTATTTTCCTAGTCATCCCTGCCCCATTTACTTTTATTAATCCTTTTGTAAATACCTTTCCTTTTAGTAGCAGTAAGAATATATATACTTTCACCCATATAGATACTTAAAACACATTTATCTTTCTAGTTCACTGGAAAATTAGTTACGGAATGACAACTCAATAGTTCGATAGTTTGAATTATATCACCTTTAAATCGTGTGCATAAACCATTACTTCCCTGCTCCATCAATCCATCCCCAAAAGTGGACTTCTTGAGAGCAAACTATCCGGTGTGTGTGTAGGCTTATTCCGCTTCTTGGCAGCTACTTGGCTATTCATAACTGACACACACACGCACACACAGTCAGACAAATTTTAATAATTCAACTCTATAATGTGGACGCAGCGAAGGAAATTCGCTTTTTGGCCATTGCCAAAGGCGGGGAATGTGATGGAAAGCCACCCAAAATGGGGGCCGACCAAAATGCAATAGAATGTGGTAGGGTTTTTTCGTGGTGGTGGTTGGGGTGTTTTGGGTGGCTTTGTAGGAGAGCTAGGTCTGGGGAACCCACAAAAACCGAAAACTTGTGCGCGTGTGTGTCTGAGTGCCACATAGGGCACGGGGCCCGGCACATTTTCAGCTGCAAGGTGGGAAAAGCCAGAAGGGTGGAGGCCACAGAGTGCAACAAAAAGCAGAGGGATGAGCAGGAGCATGGCAGCGGCGGCGGTGGCGGCGCCGCCGTCGGTGGTGGTGGTGCAACAGGGGCAAACCGCGCTCTAGACACACATTAAAATTTCAATTTTGGAGAAATTAAAATTTTATCAGTTTGCTGAGTGTGTCGCACACTGAGTCTCGTCGTTCTCCCTAACCCACATTTTCGAACCAATATCCCGAGCGGTGCAAACGCACACACGTCCGAGGACGGACAAAAAGTCATAAAATGACCAAGAACTCAAACCCACACATCAGGTGGTGCCATCAAATAGTATATATGAGTTTATCCATGTCATTTAGATCAGACCATATTACCAGCTAAAGTTTCGTAAGGATAATAAATATATTTTTTTGTCAACAAAGAATATTGCAAATTCCCCCAAAAATTCCTTTAGTCAGCAAAAGGAAACTACTACTATTAGTGTTGTAAAACTAATTATTATCTATATTCAAATCCTTTTATTCAGTTAATTTATAAAAATGTTTCCTCTCAAATCAAATCCTTGGGATTTGCAATTATTTAAATAGAAATTAAAGAGGTTTCTTTGAAGCATAACAACCCATTATAATATTATGTAAACGCATCTCCCTACTCATTCAAGGTTTTCAGCCTGTTATATTTTTTTTTTTGCAGAAAATGAGAGCTCAAGAGTTTTAGGGGCCATTGCAAGCTCAACTTAAAACCCCCACACACACCCTTTGCCCAGACGGAGGAAGTGGTCTAAAGAAATCTGTTATGGTTAAACTTTCGAATGAACAAAAAAAAAAAATTACCAAGTTTTCGACAAATTGCAGCGAAAAGTGCACAATGGGTTAGCCATGGGGAAACAGTGCGTGGCGACGCCGGCAAAATGTACAACAAAAACCGAAACACGAAGAAAAGAGTGACGAGGAAACGAAAAGGAATAGTGCTGCGAAATTTTTTCCACTACATAATACCCTTTCTTAAGTCCAATTAAATTGAAGTTTTTTGGGACAAATAGGAATTTGTATTTGACAAATATTTGTAAGGGAAAAGTATTCACATTTTTGACTATAAAAATACCAAGGTATATTTAAGCATGTGCTAAAAAAAAAATATTAAAATATTTAATTTAGATAAAAGAATAAATATACCCAGGTCTTTTAAAGTTATTAACAGCCGTTGCCTATGAACACAATAAGATGAAATAAAAGAGCTCTTAAAATACTAAATTGAAGTGATTTTCTGGTTGTGATTCCTGTCGGGCTTATATGGAAGTCTTTCTTATATATTTGTTCATCTATTTTATAATATAATGTAATGTGTATTTTTAATTTACCTATAAAACTAACATACCAAAGTATATAAGTACATATCTTTCCTACCCAATACAGATGACAAAACAAGTGCAGAAATTTTAAAATAGTCGTAAGCCTGCAAGAAGCTATTCTTTCTGCTTTTCAGATAAGCCATGATAATACAGAAAATCCAATATACCCCTTGCACTCTCTCCCAGAGAACCGGGTATTAAAAAAAAACTTGGATTTTCCTACTTTTGCTCAAGGTGGGACCACAGACGACGACCAAGAGGGGGCAAGTTGAGAGGTATTGAGAAGAGACGACGACCATCGTCTGCTGTTGGGTTGCTCTTCCACCCAGAGCAGGCCAAGAAAATCTCCAAGCAAAACTTGGCAGCGCTCTCTCGCTCTGTTTATTGCATGGCGCTAAAAGCAACTGGGGACCGTTTTTTCTTCTCAGTTTTCTTGGTTTTTCCTTTATTTTTTTTTGTGGGACTGCCTCCTCTTTATACGTATCTATTATGTGGGGGGATGTGCATGTGCTGGGTTTGTTTGTTTGCTAGCCTCTCTGTGTATGTGTGTGTTTGTGTGTGGGGGCGTACAAGTTTCAATTATACATTTTAGTGGCCGCCGCAGCTCATTGACAATAAAAAATGAAAAAATGAGGAAAGGAGCCGGAAAGAAAAAGGGTTGCAGAAATGAGAAAAGTTTTAGGAGATCCGATTTGATGTCGTCGTGCGTCTATTGTGATTGTGATGGGGATGAGAGCAGGGAAATGTCCAGAGATTAACTTGGGATTTGGGAATTTAATCGCTTTATTTATGGGTATTGCGAATTGTACCTTAGATTTTGTATCTATTAGATTAGTTTTGTTGCATTTTTTATTATTTTAGTTTTGTTTAATTAAATAATATATTATAATTGAGCTTGGTCTGAAGAAACCCCTATTATGTTATAATTTTTGTGGAGAAAATTGAACATCAAATTAAAGAGGAAAGTGAGAACCTGAGCGCAGATTGATTTACAGATTGGTAAATTAATTAAAATACTTTACAGACAGATACGTACACCTCGTCTTCTTGTATTATTCTTACTTTTAGGCAATATAAATATATAATAAAATATAATAGAAGATGGAATTATAGACTTACCGTGGCTTAGGAAGTTTTTTCATATGTATATCCATATCGGGTTCCAATCGCTTCTGTTGCTGCTGCTACTGTTGTCGGTTGTCTCATGGAGCGAAGTCCACCACGCCCTCGATGGGCGTCGCGTGTTAGTCCAAGGCTCCCGAATTTGTTCGTTGATGGGAAAGCGATGATGTATCCTTTTCCCTTTCCCACCTGATCTCCTCCTGCTCCGTGAGGAGATGCTGCTAACTTTAGTTTTTGTGGGATGCTAAAGTTGGCTTTCTTGATGTTTCTTGGGCTCCGCATTAGTTGTGGTGTTTGTTGTTGTTGTTATATTTTTGTTGTTGCTATTGGCAGGCTGCTAGCTTTGATTTAATTTGAATTGTAACAATTTTAACAACAATTTTTAATGAATTTTGTATTTTTTTATTATTGATAATATTGCTCGATTCGCTGTGTTGGTTGAGGTTGTTGTTGTTTTTACATTGTTTGTTTGGTTGTGTATGGTGTTGTTGTTGTTGTTGTTGTTGTTATTATTAATTAAGCACTTGGGGCGCATTTATAAAATTTGTTATTTCATTATTTAAACCTATGAATAGTAGGATAAATTGATTTTAATATTTGAAATCTCCTTTATATTTAGAATAATTTGTTGTAATTTGCACTTGTTTTTTGTTTTTTATTATTTATTATATTTTTGTTTTCTTCAATATTTGTTTATCGTTCAATACGCATCTCTATTACCGATAAAGTAATTTTCTTAAAGTAATTGCATTGGTTGTTTTAAGCTGCTAAACTTTGAGGATTGTAAAAATTGTTTTGTATTTTTATTTGTTATGTGGAGTAAGAAATATATATATATATATATATATATATATATATATATGTTTTTAGTGTGTATATATATTTATATAAGGGTAGCCGTAATATCGCTTAGCCACGTTAAAGATCTGCATTAAGGTTTGATTGCACCGTTAGAATATAACGCACTTTTTCCACGATTATTTATCATTCATCTTCCTCTTTTTTTCTCATTTGGTTTCTACATTATCTAGGCGTTGTATATATGTTTATGTGCTATGGCTATGTATATGCATGTATATAATGCGTGTATATATAATAACTATTGGAAGGCGTATTTTATAGGCTTGCTAAGTTCTGCTCGAAAATGTTTACGCATCTATTTGTTTTTGTTTTGTTTTTTTCTTTTCTTTTGTTTTTAGTAAAGCTAATGGCTACGATTTCGTTAATGCAATTGGTAATAAACTTTTTTATATTCTTTACTAAATGTTTAACTTTTTGCTTCTGTTAATTTATTTTCTGTTTATTATAATTATTGCTTGTATCTGAGGCGATTTTATTTATAACGTTGGCTGCGAATAAGAAATATGTCTTAATAATTGATAATTGATCATAAAAAAATGTGTACAAAAGTTCGCCATGTAAGATCGTCGCACTATTTGTTATTTTTTTTAATAATTAATGGAAAGCCAAGAAAATTAAGAAGCAATTCGACGGAATAACATTCTTTTAAAAAAAGAAACCTAAATATGCTTCCTTAACAAATGTCGATTACACCCCGATAACTTTGTTTCGATAACCCATTTTAAGTGACCCCCGATGACATAAACTCCCTCTTGTTCACAGCTGCAACACTGAACGCCATAAAAGAAAACCACACGCAAGGACACACAAACACAAACACACACATACATTTATATATGTATGCATACTTATGACATGCACAGATATTCGCTCGCGCTCTCCCATGTTGCGCTCTCTCTTTCGCTCCACCAGCAACAGCTGTTGATCGCAATTGCAGCACGCACACATTCATACACACACATTGCAGGCATAGAGTTGATGGAAGAACAGCAGGTGTTAAATATAAAATCAAAAATGTAGCGTACATAATATCATAAAGACGCCAGATGAACGAGAAAATTATCGCGATGTATCTGATTGTGCGCGTTTCTCGTTGTTGCTTTTGCTGTTGCCTTTTGTTTCACATTCATTCATTAGTTGGTGTTGTTGTTCTTGTTATTGTAACGGCAAGGCAAAGGGCAACGCACCTTTTCCTTTGCTTTTGACTTTTGCTTTTGCCTAACAACAACTACAACAACAACAACGAAAGCGGCAGCAACAACAATAAGAAGACGGCAGGCAGTTCCGTTAGCCGAAGCGAAGAGCAGAAAGCGAACGGCCAGAGAGTGAGCGTGCCAAAGCGAACGTGCGGCCAGAGCGAGAGCGGTAGAAAGAGAGAGAGCGAGAGAGCAACATAATCACACGGTCCAGGTCCAAGTGCCGTTTGAAAAATTGACAATAAAAGAAAAAAAAAAAACACAAAAAATGTTCCGAAGTCAATGCGCATTTCACTTTTTTTCGCTCGCCTCTTGCTAGTCTCTTCTGTTCCGTTTTCGAGTTGCTTGAAATTGTTGTTGTTCCTGGTATTAAAATGCGAAAGCGAAAATTGTTGTTGTATTTGATCTGTTGATTTCTATTCCATTTTTTGATTTGCATTGAAACTTTGCAAGCGAATTAAAAATAAACCAGTGGCAAGAGCGAGACAGAGTGTGCGAGCGGACGAGCGGGTCGTGTAGGGAGAGGGAGTCGGAGACGAGAGAGGAAGGCCTCTTCTTGATTTCGTTTTATAAATATTTTAATCAAACTTCCATCGCACTGTTCACTGCTTAACTTACGTTTTCAACTTTTTTTTTTAAGATTACATTTGATTTAGATTTGGCTTTTGCTTTTGCTCTTTTTGCTTTTACTTTGCTCTTGCCTTTGCTTTGCTTTTGACTCTGAACTTTGCACACAGAACAAACATCGATTGAACACACTTCTCACCATATCAATAAATTGTAAGCACTCTTATTGGAATTTGATTGCTGATATTCTTTGTGGCGAAAATTACACGATTTATTCGGTTGATGCCATTTAGGTTTGATTTTTTCCTTTTTTTTACATATTTCCTTTAGCTATTTTCGCTTTTACATTTTTCACACGTCGCGACGGCGGCAGCGGCGATTGTGTTTGCGATGCGACCGCTGCGAAATCCAAAACAGAGTGACAAAACAAACGCCGATAACTGAGATGGCGAGAGAGAGCGGCGAAACTGAACTGGCGCCCCCTGCCCGATAAGTGAGTTGGCGAGCGAGCGAGCGAGAGACAGTAAGAGCGACAAAGCAATTGCGATTGCCATTGTGATGGCGAGAGGGAGACGGAGCGAGTGAGTAAGCATGCGCAGTGAGCGTGAGAGCGAACGGCATTTGAGCGGGGAGCTGTTTAACAGCGCATCCAAAATTAACAGTGCCAAAGATCGTCTTTACATGGGCATGTTAATTGGTTATGAAAATATATAAGTACATTTTTTTCTCTAATTATCCAATACAATTCTTGAGCAAACTGAACAATGAGAAGACGTCTCCCTCCGCACAAAAAAAAAGTGTGAATGAATTTCGAGAGAGAGCAAGCAGCAGAGTAAATTTATGCGCTCTCTTGTTGCCACTGCTGCTTGTCGCCAGTTTAATGTTAGTGTTGCCAATACATTGGAATTCGAAACCGTGCGAACAACAAAAGGAAAAGCAATCTCCGTCTTCTTCTTCTTCTTGGGCAGCAGGGGGTTTCGAGATCTAAATGTTTTTTATTTATTTTGTAGATAAGATTTATGTGTCCAATATTCAATCATATTGCTTGTTTATAATTGTGTTCTCATATTTTTCACTTTGCTAAGATTTTCTATTATATTATTAGTTTTTTTTTATATTATTGGTTTCTACTCTACCTGTTAAAATATTGCGGTCACATAAAGTCCCGCCTAAGAAAATTAGCTTTGCTATCCTGTAAAAGTGAGAGTTAACACTGACACGGACTTAGACTCCCCGTCAAATCTTTTCCGGCTCGACAAAAGAACAGCTGATTTCAGAGAGCTAAAGTGGAGTGCATACAGCAACAATTCGGTGCTTTACAGCAATAATCGATAATTAACAGCGCTGTTATTCTTTCTCGTTCAGATAGAATTTTAGGTAAAGATATCGATATGCTTTACGATTAGTTTATCTGGTGATTATCTTTTCCGATCAGATATCTAATCAGAAACTTTGACAGTAAGAGTAGAAACCGGACTGAGAAGGACTAATCAGAGTTTGGAATATATCCTAGTTTTATTGGCACGCCTATCATAAATAGCTTTAATATAATCATCTCTAAAATCTAATCTTTAAAAACAAACATTTTGAAAAATTTGAAACCACGGACTAACCATCTAGGGCGAGAGTCTCTGATCTTTTGTTTGATATGGATAGACGGAGATAACTAAATCGACTTGTCTGGTGATGCTGAGATATTATATGCGGTCGGAGATTGCTCCTTCTAAAGCTCTGTATTTATAAAAGTATACATAGAATCCACAAAGACAAGTGGAGACCATTTTCCATTTAGTTTTAATTAAAATTTTTCATAATTTTTGAGAACTCATTAACCTAACTAAAAACATGAAGCTTTTCAAGTGTTTAGTTTTTGAAGTGAATTCGTATAAAAGCACTTGCGGATTATGAGCAAGTATAGATACGTACAAGCAAAATACTTAATTTATTGAGATAGTTCTATTGCAAATCAAAAACTAACTATAATTGATTAATTTTCAATAAATAAAAAACACCCCAAGCTCCTCAAACACCATTAACTCTTTTAATCTATCATTTACTACCAAATTATGGCTTTTTGGCCATATTCTCAGGGTGCCTTTTAGCCGATAACTTTGACGATATGTGGCTGCATTATTTCATCAGTCACCACGAATCGAAGAGCTTCCGATTTTACGGCGAACACAAGTCCCAATTGCTGATTTTTTTTTTTTTCATACGCTTCAAGTTGTTCGAATGGACTATTGGAATGTCGGCTTTCAAACAATTAACAATTGTTCTTATCAGAATTGCCTTGAGGTGTGTTTGCCCTGTCTCGCTCTCTTTCTCGTTGTTGTGCTCTCTAAATTGTCTACCTTTTCTTTTTCTGTTCCAATCAAATAAATAACGAATTGAACGGGTGATAAGGCTGCGAATTTCTGGCTTCGGT
Source organism: Drosophila baimaii (assembly GCA_018874675.1). Taxonomy (NCBI): domain Eukaryota; kingdom Metazoa; phylum Arthropoda; class Insecta; order Diptera; family Drosophilidae; genus Drosophila; species Drosophila baimaii. Next base: position 48,992 of record JAEIIU010046008.1, on the reverse strand, counting down.
GCTTCTATTTAATGCAAACACCTAAATAAAAGATAAAATACAAACTTGGACAAAAACAAAATCGAGCAAACCCAAACACACACACACACAGCCATTCGCACACTTGCACACACACACACACAGCGGCAAAAAGAGCGCGCGCGAGAGAGCGTCCGTCTGGCATTTGACGTTTATTACTTGGCAATTGTTGTTGCTGCCTCTTGTGGGTTGCCTCTTTTTTTCTGCCTTTGCGCGCGAATTCGCTGCGCATAGCAAATTAAAATTAAAATTTTGCGAGAGACCAACAAAAGCAAAAAAGCAGGGGAAAAAAAAAATCAAAATTAATTTCTTTTCTTTTCCGACGGCGTGGCGGGAGAGAGAGAGAGGGAGATGGAGAGTGCAAAGCGTATGGGAGAACGTCACAGAGAGGAAAAAAGAGAGCGAGGGAGTACGAGAGAGCCATGACGAACTTTTGACACATTTGGCTATGTTCAACCGATTTTGTTTATAACAATAGACCTTCTGCCTTTGCACTTACCTGCTTTTCGTTTGCTTTAATCGTATATTTCTGCTCACTTCTGCGACTTGTGACTGCAACTTAAAATTGTTTCTTGTGTGCGAAACTCAGAAATGTTTAAACATTATTCAACACAAATACGCGCACTCACTCGCACGCACACACACAGTTACAACTGTTTCTGTGTAGTAATAAGGCTGTAGTAATTTTGTTGCTGTTGTTGTTGTTGTTGTCGTGTGGTGGTGATAGAGCCTTGTAGTTGTTGTTTCGTTGGCGGCAAGTTGTTGTTGCTGCTGCTGCTGCATCCAGCATTTTCAGCGAATGCCGATTTCCGCTCTTCTCTCTTTTTCACATTAAATAAGTTTACTTTTTATTACTGTCCATTTGTGTGTTGTACTTAGTATAAAAAAACGAACGCGAACTGCAGTCAAAGTCACACACAAACACACACACACACGCACGCACACACACAGCAACTAGTAATTCTGCTGTGCGAAAGAGACCACATTAGAGGCAGAGCGCTTACGAAAAAAGGTTTGTGTAAGTTTCCCCAAAAGCGATTATATCCGGAATATTCACTGCGCTCGCTTTCGGCGCGGCCGCGTTTGCCACTTTATCACTTAATTGGTTCCGTTTGCATTGTTTTTGATGGGGTTTTAAATTAAATTTAGTTGCGTGTTTTGTGTTGGTGAGAGCGAGCACGAAAATACACATCGTTATCGATGGCTGGGGGGGGCTATCGATATGGCGAAACTATCGGCCAGCTGATTTACCGGAGATCAGCTGTTCGCCTGACAGCCAGCCGATAGACGATAGTTGGATAGAGTGTTGAAAAATATCGCTATGGAATTTATTACTACTAAACTACTACTAAACTAAATTGACTTTTATTGTGGCTGTACTAATAACTTGTAATTAAATTAATTAGAAGGGTACATACATTTTCAACAAAATTGAAAATAAACTGTAAACTAATTTAAAAATTATTGATAACCGATTGTCAGTGCTGGAAAATGTGGCAGAGATTTATTACACTTCCTTCTGCTGGTTATAATTGCAAATATTAGTTTATTTATCAGGTAAATATGGTAAACCTTTACTTTCTAAGTAATTATTAGATTTGTAAATCTATCAAGAATTCAAATTAACGCTTAAAGGTACCAATGCGATTTTATTTTGTCAAGGCAACAACAGCAAACTCTTCCTTTTTTGATAGCGATTGCTGAAATAGCACACAAGTATTTAAAAACAGAAGAAAATTAATTGATAAATAGAACATACCAACTTCAATAAAACACTTGTTTATATTTAAGTTTGAGCTTGCTGAAGTTTCCAAGAAGATTAATTCGTTTCTTTCAGCAAATCTCCGTGCCTCCTCAGTGGTTACAGCACGATTTTCGGGGACATCAGCCTGGTTACCTACTAATGCGATAACTATTTTGGGCGTTACTTTCTAAAATAACTAAATTAGTATGAATTAAATCAATAAATAATTAAAATAAAATAATTTTACGCTAACCCTGGCTTTAAGTTCCAAAGTCCATTCCTGCGCGGCTTCGAAGCTCTCTCGGTTGTGGATATCATAGACCAAAAGGGCCCCATGAATGTTGGTATAATAATTCCGTAAAATATCCTTAAAACTGATTTAAGCTGGCTCAATTAAATTATAAATATTATTTATAAAAACAAAATTATAAATTAGCTACACATTCTGGACTTACCGCTTTTGACCCGCCGTATCCCAGATCCTTAATTTCGCCTTAAAACTGGGTTCCATCACAGTTTTTACCAGAAACTCCACTCCCTCTGTGGGTTGGCTTTTTTTGGGGACTTCCCCCTTAACATAAGATGAAAGTAGAGAAGATTTGCCAGCATTAGAGTTACCCAATACTATAATCTCATAGACGGGCGCCATAGTAATCAACCGATCCGATTTGAAAGATGCTCTTATAGAGACTGGTGAATTTATTTATTTATTTATTTACATATTAAAAAGTGTACCTCTGATGAATCCGACGCTGTTGGCTTTGGTGATAATTACTTTCTTATCAGCTTCCATTTAGGTGATTAATCTCCGTTTCTTTTTATTATTTGTGTTCGAGGCTTATCTTTATTATTTTGAACTTGACATTAATTTTACCAGTAAGAAGTCCTAATTTATATTCCCACTTATTTATACATATTATTTGTTTTATAGTTGGTTATTTGAGCTTAGGTACAATTAATATTAATTACTATTCATTATTATAATAATCTAGTAATCATGAATTAGTTAAAGTATTTAATTTGAATTTTATAAATGTTGATAAGGATTTTAAACCTTTGCGGGTGTGACCTTACAATTCTACAGTCGGCACGGCGAAATCGATAACTTCATGATACGATTACCCAATAGGCCCGAACAGCTGACAAGGCTACAGCGGTGTTGCCACTTAAACTATGCAACTAGACTCAAAAGTTTAGATACTTGACATGAATAGCGCCCCCTACAGTGTAAAAAGAAAGGTTTTCCTTGCTAAATGGTTCAGTAAAAGGGAAAAGCTTAGTAAAAGTTCTAAATGGTTCTGAAAATGGGAAAATGATTAAAAATTTTGATTTTTTGTGCTTTTAAACGCGAAGACTAGTCGATACACCGATTCTCCAAAATAGGAATCGATATGCTCGATTAAATTGATGTTGATATCGAATCGCTTGTAGTAAATAATTTGTTTTAGTTTATTTCAAGACGCCATTGCTGCGCGTGGCGGTAGCTGCCTGTTTTCGTTTTGTTCTCTTTTATTGGTTAGGCGCGCGGCCAAATTCGGTGTAGAATCTAGAATTCCTAGAGCTTTTCGTGCGTTCCAACTCGGCGATCACAGAACGTAAACAAAATCGGCGCCGCGCTGCGTTTGCTAAATCGTTCCGTCTATTTACATAATTAAGTACAAAGTAACAATAATAACAACAACAACAACAACAACATGACGAACCCCACCGATGTGCGGAAGAGAAAAGTAAGGCAAAGGTTAAAACAGACTAATAAAATTACATTTCTTACGCCAATTTGCACACACACACACACACAAAACATACGCACACGCGCGCGCTCTTTTCTGGGGGGCGGAAGTTCAAAATCAAATCGGTTGTCGATATATAATGGTGCCAATTTTAATTGAAAATTCTAGTTTACATGCCATTTCAATGTTTAAACAAAAGGCGAGAGAGAGAGAGCGAACAAGCAGGTTTCCGCTTGATTAACTAATATTATGCAAATTTATTTTCCACACAATGTTGTTTCGTGCCTGGTGGTGGTACACGGATGGAAATAATATTAGTTTCGCCGGCCGGTTTATTTATCTTTTGTTTTTAAATAAACCAGCAGCAGCGCCATGCTTTCCGGGGCTCCACTGCTCAATCGCAAGGTCATCGGGTGCTAAAAAAAATAAAAATAAAAGAGAACCCACTTAGAGGGGCCCACACACAAACAATTAAGTTGGCAGCGGTTCCCGAATCTAGCTAGACGGCTTTTCAATTGCTTTCTCAGAGATACGGATAACGAAATTCAGAGATACACACCAGGCAGACACCTACGCCGGCAAGATCGTTGTGTGTAAAAGTGGAGAATGCAGATGGAAGTGGATCAGATCAGGACGGAGGCGGAGGAGGAGCCACTGCAGCGGGCCAGGAACTCGAACAGGTTGCCAGTGAGTGCAGACGTGGCCTAAAAAAACAAACCCTGCATGCGTGGCTCTTTTTATCCGATTATCCATCCGTCCGCTCAAAGGTCAAAGTTGTGGGGGGAAGCGTTAGTGAAGCAGCATTTATATTTATTTATAATCTCCCTCGTTGCTCTCTCGCTGCGGTTCTGAATGATTCAAAGTGCCCACAACTTAAGCAATTGAGAAACCCCTTTTAAATTCGCTGATATTAATCTATAGGGTTAATATTTAATTAATCTAAATATTTTGTTTTTAGATTTTTCATTTGCTTAATATTTTGCCCAACCCATTTTTCTGTTGTCACTCTAAAGTCCCTGAGCTGCATACTTAAATATTAACTTTCCTAAAAAGTTTCTAATGTTTTTATTAAGTTGTATACTACATAATAATAAGTAAATAATAATATTTAATTTTTAATTAATATTAAAATAATTAATACTTCATATTTAATTAATCTATATATTTTGTTTTTAGATTTTTTCATTGCCTAATATATTGCCAAATCCCTTTTCTGTTGTTATTATCACTCTGTTTTTCTTTGAAATTCCCTATTCAAATCTCTGAGCTATGTATATACTGGACTAAAAAATGTAAAGAACAGATTAACTTGTCGTAAAAGCAAATCCTTTAGTTTATCCTAACGAAAAAGCCTAAACAGAGTGCTGTTAAGCACCGAATTGTGCTTTAGAGCGCAAGCACACAGGACACACTCCGCTCAGGAAACCTGTGATTCCTTCTTCTTTTTAAGCTTCTGCTTTCTGCAACCAGCTGTCATTTTCTCGAGCCGAAAAAGATTTGACAGGGAGTCTGGGTTCCTGTTATTGCTAGCGCTTATATTGACTCGGTACTTTATCTGTCCGTCAAGTCTTAATCAGCGCAAACTCATTACAAACCATGAAGAAACTGAAACCCAAAGTAGAAAGTATTCTATATTTTCATATTTCTATCATCTTCTTTTGTATTTGTGATCTGTATTTGCTGACGCCAAATATTTCTAGACAATGAAATACAAAATTATCAAATGAAGCGTATCGCACAGCCAGAGACCATTAAAGTATTTCCCAAAAATGGGTTTTTGGTATGTATTTTCTGATAAGATCTGAAAAGTATTTCATGCTTCCCTCGTTTCTTACTCATCGTTAGCTGGCATTAAAAGGCGAGGGCGCCCACGTCCCCTGTTATCAATTGATTTATTGATTACAGTAGCGGCGTACCCAAGGGAACATATGCTATAGGTGCTCTAGGTTCTCACCGTGAATATTAAATTGCTTGCTGTGTCTGTATAATTGCTATAAAATTCGAATACTATGTAGAGGGAAACGTACAATGTGTATTTATTATCAATACTCTGGCGTTGTCAACTCCATTACCGACGAACTAAACATATTTTCTTTGGGTCCGTAGAGCTTTTTTTTTACGTCAGCCAGCCACTTACCAATAGCGAAACATTTGTTTAAATAATGGGAATTTCATCAGTTTTGTTTGCTGCCCTCCAGCCACGTTAATATTTAATCAAGCTAAAAGATCGCTTATAGACTGCCCCACTTATGATGATTATTGTTAGTGGTTGGGTGGCCAAAAGGCATGTCTGCCGTAGTCAAACTGATTGCGTCTTATCGTTGTCATATCGCCCCCAAGGTTAGATGATAAGACGCTCCTTGAATTCTGGAATCTAGACAAATGGACATTGCTGTTGCGGTGTCCATTGAATATTGTGTAATGATGACTTTGAACTTTGGCAAGGCCGGTTTTCGCCCGTAACCTATAGAGGGGTTTATAATATAAGCTTTATAAATAAAATATAAACTTTATATTTATTTTAGCGCATGTGAACATGCTTAAATTATGAATTTTATGCCAGCAAGAAGAGGGTTAATTTTTTGTCATTTTATAGAAATGTTTGACATCTTTACAGAACTAAACTTAGAAACAAACCAAATTTTACTTGCACACTTATACTTACTTACTTATTCACACTTATACCTATAGAAAATAACAGGATTTTTGATTGATTAACTACGTATACTATTGTAAAATGTCTAATATGTATACTATACGCTTGTAAACTGGTTTTTAATAATAATGCTGAGACTGAGGTTCATATATTGCGGCGTTAGACCACTTTTACAGTGATAAGAATTATAGTAAATTACTATACTTATTACTTACTATTAGTAAAAGATTACTTTTACGCCCTTATTTAAAAACAACTAAATTAGATTAAAATTTAATATGTTTAACAGAATTTAATACCTTTCTATATGGCAAAAGTAGCTTTTATATTATAAACTTTTGAGACATTCGTTGTGGATTTAAAATCAATTAAATTACTTACCAAATGGTGGAAAATTTTAAAAAAGAAAAAAGATAGATAAAATTATAATTACATACTTTTAGACAGATTTGTTTAATTTTCAATGTTTTTTAAAGGAATATAATAACTTGGTATATGATAGTAGTAGCTTTTATGTCAACAACTTCGGGACATACGTTGTGGTGAAAGCAATGAAATAACTTATCAAAAGCTTCAATATTAAATCAATAAAAAAACTTACCAAAAAGTATGCTAAAAATTGTGGAAACTTTACAAAAAGAAGAAAAGAGAGGCCAAAATTTGTAATTGCATACTTTTAGACAGATTTTTAATAGATTTTAAAATTTAAAATTCCGTTTAACCGCCCGAAGGCAAGTGCCATGAAAATGTTAAAGTTTTTAACTCGTTTTCTACTTAATTGTTAATAAATAACAATGCTTTAAATTAAACCAAATGAAACACAATTTCTTTAATTTTGAATTAAATCAATTAAAAGCTTTGATTACCGCGAATCTTTTTTAAATTCCAATCGAAAACTTCTCGATTTTTCACCACTAACTTTATTACCGTTGCAAACAGTGTGCTGCTGCAGCCCTGGTTATCGTTATCGCTGGCCGTATTGCCGCAGCCCTGGGCCATGCCAGCGATAAAAGCCCAAAAAGAAAAAGAAATGAAAACACAAAATTGACATTTCAAAGAACAAGTAAACAGCGTGCGTGTTAATATTTGAAGAGAGCCGAAAAAAAGCAGCTGAAATGTGTTGATCCGCGCGATTACCCCCAGTTTTGCATAAATGTTGTGGCAGAGAGGAGGCAGCAGGCATCTCCCCTCGAAGTCGAGCGATGAAATACGAATATAAGCTGGTAGATTTCCAACAAATAAACCCCATTTACTAAACCCCTCGACTAAAATTAAGCAAGTAACTAACTAAAGCTATGTTCTATCTGCAGCTAGCCACCGATGAGAAGCCGCTGCGGCGGAAAAACAGCGGCTCACCCAATGGCGGCAGCGGCGGCAGCAGCCGTCGTCCCAGCGGCCTCAAGATCTTCTTCCTCTGCCTGGTCATCTCGGTCATATTGCTGCTCTTTGTTTTTGGTGTGTATCATTTGTATTATGTCAAGAGCGATGTTCCCAAAGTTGTGCTAACCAAACCCTCTGCCTTTCCCACCGTCACCGTACCGTATATGCATGTGGAACCCCATTTTCCGACACCTGTGCGTCGTGCGTCTCGCCAAAATCCAAAAACCATCATAAAAAATCAACCCTCCCACGACGATGCAGGCTTTGTCTCCGAGAATGCCAGTCCCTACTTGGCCCGCCTGGCCTCCAAGTTTGGCTACAGCAAGGTGCAGTATGCGGCCATCATAGATGCCGGATCCACGGGTAGTCGCGTCCTCGCCTACAAGTTTAATCGCAGCTTCATCGACAACAAGCTGGTGCTCTACGAGGAGCTCTTCAAGGAGCGCAAGCCGGGCTTGAGCTCCTTTGCCGACAGCCCAGCCGATGGGGCGCACTCCATTAAGCTCCTGCTGGATGAGGCTCGCGCCTTTATACCCAAGGAGCACTGGTCGTCCACGCCGCTGGTACTGAAGGCCACCGCCGGCCTTAGGTTGCTGCCAGCCAGCAAGGCGGAGAATATCCTAAATGCCGTCCGAGATCTGTTCGCCAAGTCGGAGTTCAGTGTGGATATGGATGCCGTGGAGATAATGGATGGCACCGATGAGGGCATCTTCAGTTGGTTCACCGTAAACTTCCTCCTGGGACGCCTCTCGAAGACGAATCAGGCGGCCGCCTTGGATCTGGGCGGCGGCAGCACCCAGGTCACATTCTCGCCCACAGATCCCGAACAGGTGCCCGTCTACGACAAGTATATGCACGAGGTGGCCACCTCCAACAAGAAGATCAATGTGTTCACCCACAGCTATCTGGGTCTGGGCCTAATGGCTGCCCGTCATGCCGTCTTTTCGCATGGCTACAAGAAGGAGGCCTCCGTCCTGGAGAGCGCGTGCGTCAATCCGATTATCGCCAATCGCACATGGACCTACGGCAATGTGCAGTACAAGATCAGTGGCAAGGAGAATCCCAAGTCCAGTGCCGAGCAGCCGATTGTGGACTTTGACGCGTGCCTGGAGTTGGTCAAGAGCAAGGTGATGCCGCTGGTCAAGCCCAAGCCATTTACGCTCAAGCAGCATGCGGTGGCTGCCTTCAGTTACTACTTCGAGCGGGCCGTCGAGACGGGCTTGGTGGATCCCATAGCTGGCGGCGAGACCACCGTGGAGGCGTTCCGCAAGAAGGCCCAAGAGATCTGTGCCATTCCCAATGATGAGCAGCCCTTCATGTGCTTTGACCTCACGTTCATCTCGACGCTGCTGCGCGAAGGATTTGGTCTCAATGACGGCAAGAAAATAAAGGTGAGGCTTACTAATAATATTTAATAAGTTAGAAAAGTTAGTAATTATTTATAATTCTTTTGCAGCTTTACAAGAAAATCGATGGTCATGAAATCTCCTGGGCCTTGGGCTGTGCCTACAATGTGCTGACTAGTGACGAAAAGTTCAGTAATTCCTAACGCTCCTTCCTCTCCATTAGTCCATAGTAGATGACGAAAAATACATTTTTAACAGAATTGTTAGCTGAAATTGTTTATAGAGAGTGCCTTAGACGTGCATCGAGTATACTACAGATTACACACACACATTAATATAACACTAAAAAAAAAAAAGAAAAAAGAGAACTCGGACATTGCCTATATACAACATATCGTTTAATATCGTTTTTCGTGCTCTGTAAGAATTAATATCAATTGTTTATAATTGAAACCCATACACACACACACACTGTGACTACACTTAATGTTTAGTTTGTAATTCCAATTTTTTCGTGTGATTCGTGTCTTTTTTTGCGTGAAGCAATCTTTTTTCGCCAGGTTCTTAACTATTTAGTCCTTACACTTGGATTCCTCATGTACATACAAGTTTACACATCGATATGTATTTACCTTAATATATGTAAAACGGCCTAGATTAGACTATAATAGTAGCGAGAACATTTCTAATTGTTTTTGTCACATATGCAAATGTTAGTTTAATTATTTTTGCAAATAAATCAATAAAATGTTAACATTGGTCTAAATAGCAATTTTGTCTGTTTCTGATAAAAAACGCTTTCTCTTTGTTCCCAGAAAGCCATGGAGACAGTGAGAGCGTGCTCTATAGCCGCTCGTTCTCTCTGTCTCCATGGCAACCGAATTTCCTAGGACGTTGCGCTATGTCCTACATAAAAAGTGGGTGGGCATAAAATTCGTATGGCGTTCGTCGCCTTAGTAAGTAGAGAGTCTTTGCACAAACTCTCTTGTAAGTGAACCTGTACCCAGCGCTGTGTCCAGCCAAAGACACTAGAAGTACTAAGACGCTGAACGCCAGATAAGCTTAATCAGATAATCGTAAGATTAAGACAAAACATCCTTAGTTTGTTGTCTAATAAAATAATATATTTATTTAATGCTGCTATTACTTTTCGTTATATAAAATATACATAAAACTTAAGAGGATGCATACATACATTCCGGGTAAATGCACAACATAGTGAAGTGGGTAAGGAGCATTGAGTACTACGTGGATAACATATTCTTGCGGTGGAATTTTGGTCTTTTTCTTTTTTTGTACAGATAAAACTAGGAAATACGGGAGAGGTCTGATCGGATCTGTGCTAAATCGATTGGCTCTAAAATGGCCGCCCTCCTTCATGGCCTGCCCAAGCGCTGCGGCTCAATGCCCAGCCGATCGATAATGTACTGAGGCATACAGAGCGTGGGATTGATGGCCTTGAGGCCAGAGTGTCCCAACAGCGAGAGGCCACCAATGCCGAAGAGCGTGTGGAATATATCGGGCATGTTGCCAGTGCGATCGGAGAAGCCGCCAGTCTCCGAATCCTGGCAGGACAAAATGAACTGCTGCAGCTTCTCGGAGCTAATCCAGTGCAGGCGTCCCATTATCGTAAGAGAGGCGAGCACCCACCACGAGTAGCAGACATCGGGCAGCTTCTCGGGACGACCATTCAGACCGCCGGAGGGCAGCTGGCGCTCGCAGAGCCACCAGCCCAGTTTGTCCACATCCAACAGATGCAGGCGATTGGTCAGCGAGAAGAAGCCAACGCAGCAATAAATTAGGCCTGTGAAATGTTTAAACAATTAATTATTGCGGGTTCTAGGAATATGGAACGGGGCCTTCCTAAAATATGGATGACAACATGACTCACCCGCATGCGACTCTGCCCCGGGCTTGGATCCAAAGCCTCCATCCGTCTGGTTGCAGCACGACAGCACAAACTTGACCGCCTTATCCACATCGATGCTCTGCTCCATGCGCCGCAGGAGCGTGAGCGTGGCCACCGCACAGAAGCTAAACCGTGTATCCACCTCGCCCCACTTGTCGCCAAAGAAGCTGCCATCCGGCTGCTGCAGCCCCACCACAAATCGCACCACAGCCTCGCAATCGATCTCCTCGAGGGCATCGTAGGTACACAGAATCTGCACCGCAGACAGTGTGTACAGCAGGTGGGGATCGTGGCCCTCGCAGGGCGCAAATCCGCCCGTTATGGGGCACTGACAACGCTTCACAAACTCAATGATATGCTTGCGCTCCAGCCTGTCCAGCTGGCCCATTATGTCCAGGGCCGTGGTGCCCCAATAGATGCCCGACATGCGCAGGAATTCGGTCATACAGTACTCATAGTCGTCCTCCTGCTTGCCATGGTTCTCGATATACTCCACATGCTTCCAGAACTGCAGTGTGGGGGCGCCATTGGCGTCACCGCCACCACCGCCGTCGCCGCCGCCGTTAGAGGGCTTTACGAAGGTCGTGAAGTCCATCGTTGCGCTGCTGATTGGCCTCAATTGAGTCGGATCGAAACTGGTCCTCTGGCTGGTGTTTCGCTTGATTAAATGAATTAATTGGCACAGGAATAGTTGTGCGAGCGCAAAAACAACAAATATCCAAAAAGAGGCGATGGGTCGCAGCTGATTCACTTCTTTCAATTGGTTGGCAACGCGGGCTAGATGTTATCAAACAGCTGTTTGGTTCAGGAGCGCATTCAGGGGCGTATTAAGGCGCAGGGCCTCTAAATTTTAACCCTTAAATACGTTTTAGGTTTAAATTTAAGGGAATATTTTATTTTAAATTGTTTAAGATAAATAATAGTGCAAGTTTTCATTAATTTTCTTTAATTTATCCTTTATTAGAATAATTATATTATAGGAGTACGCCAGGTTTGGTCCAAATACAATTCTTTAAAGACCTTTATAACCACATAATAAACTAAAAACCGGAGATACGGCAGGAGGTACTACTACTCCCTACTATTGCACCATCAGGCTGGACTGTGGATCGGGCTCGTCAATGCTGAGGGAAACAATGTGCTTGCCGGGCACCATCACATTGCCCAGAAGACGCGGCTCCTGGCCCTCCACCAAGTACTCGGCGCACATGGAGAGCACAATGTTGGCATCCCGGTCCGTGCAGTTGAAGAATCCCACCAGGACACGGCCGTCGGTGATGACGATACGCAGGACACGGCCCAGCCACTTCTGAAGCTTCCTGCGGCCGGGCGTCACGCTGGCATCGTTCATCTGGTGCGGTGCATTCGTGGTGATCCGGAAGGGTTCCACGAAAAGCTTTGGCGGCGGCAGCGGAACCTGCTGGCCACTTATGCTGAGATTTGTCATCTTAATTTTTCGTTGTCCGGTGTAGAATCAAAACAAAAAGTCGGATAACTTCCAAACAGTGTGACCGCAAAGTCATAGATAATATATACCGCGCGGCTCTACAAAAAAAAATACTTTAAATACTATGCATTTTAAATGAGTAATCGATATAGTCGATCTGCTTTTAGAGCTACTATTATTATAAATATTTAATTGTTATTTGTTTTATGTGTTTCCATAAATAAATCAATGAATATTGTTGGTAACCAAACAAAGCATTTATATATATTTAAAAAACAATTTCAACTCTACGGCGTTGCCAGACTTCACAGCAGCTTTGTATCTGGTAATATTCAACGGCTGTCGTTCGTCCAGCTCTAGTCGGACGCCATTCTTTTGCCAAAAAGACGCCAAAAATTGTGTTTATTTTGTTTTAAGTTTTGCGGTTGGCTAAAATAATAATTTTTGCTTAATTTATTAAACCATTGACACCATTGTTGTCTTGTGTTATTTAACAATATAAATCCTTTTCGGTTACAATTAAAACACAATAAAGTAGCTTTATTTTCTATATATTTGCAGATATACTTCCTTGCAAGATGTCTTCTGACAAAATATTTCTAGGTAAGCGGCACCAGTTAGCTTCCAATATTTTGGAATATAAATGTTGATCCCTCCTGGATCTCACGTGTCCGTGCATGTTCCAGGCATGTGCTTGTGGCGGCATCATGTTGTTTCGTTGCCATTAATTGTGTAAATCATGTAAATTAAAAACCTATTCCCGCTACCTAGGTCTGAAAGTAAGGCCTGGGTGCAAGCGCTTTATACCGGATTCGAGACCCTTCCACATTTCGGGTGTCGCCATTGACAAGGGCAAAGGTGCGAAGCTATACATTAAGACCAAGGCAAAGAAGTTCCTTGCGGCCACATTGTCGCAAGCCATTCCCCAGGCGCTGTTGGATTTAAACTTTGGCAATGGTGACCACATTGAATTCAGCACAGAAGGTGAGGTTCGATTTCCTTGGAATATAATATCCCCTGCCCAGAGTTATATCACGTTATTTCGCTTTTCAGGCGAAGCTCCAGTATCCGTGTTGGGCTACTTTTTGGAAATCGAAACCAATGATAAAGATCGCACTTCCACTGCTAAAAATGTGTTTAGGGATGTAAACAAGCAGAATACCAATGGAAATAATGCTAAGATTGATGCTGAAGAATTCGAAGAGAGCGATGAAGACGACGAGGAACGAGCGCCCTTCCCGTGGCGGTGATGGCAAGCGTCGCATTACCTGCCCCACATGGTCTACGGAAGCCGCGGAATTCCTTAGACTCGTTAAAGTACCATTTAAGTATGAGCATTGTATATGTAAATATTCTTAAGGATATTCAACATTTTAGCCCTTTCCAAAACATTTTCCGCGGAAAAAAGGTCTATTAAATGCTTAAAAAATGAACATGCACGCTCTTGATTTTGGCGTTGCCATACTTTTCGCTGCAAGTTGTCGGTTTTTCTCATTTATCAGCTTTCCCTGTCATTTTCCTCGGATAAAAATCCTTACATTGGGCGCACAACCCTTTAAGGTAAGTGAAGGAATTCGATTGTTAAAGGAAAAATGCCGGAAAACCTTAGGAAAAGGCTCGCAAAGGGCTTATGGACGTTCATATTGGCGTTGCCAGACTTAAGAAAAACGCGAATTATTGAAACCCGACATGCATCCCTGGTAGTTAGCTTAATTCAGAAACGGTCACACTAGAGCAATCAGCTGACTTTAATAATTGCGGCAATTTTGTTTCCAATTTATCCAAAGCTTTTTCATCATTCTCCTTGAAGTTTCGCCAAATATTAAGCCATAGCAGAAATGTCGGGCAAGGCTTTAAATATCGGTGATCAATTCCCCAACTTCCAGGCCGAGACGAGCGAGGGCAAGATCGATTTCTACGATTGGATGAGCGATGGCTGGGCTATCCTGTTCTCCCATCCGGCGGATTATACGCCCGTATGCACCACGGAATTGGGTCGAGTGGCGGCCCTAATTCCCGAGTTCCGGAAGCGTGGCGTAAAGCCCATTGCCCTGTCCTGTGACACCGTGGAATCGCACAAGGGCTGGATCGAGGATATCAAGAGCTTTGCCAGTGGGTTTCAAATGGAAAGGAGGATGTACGTTGTCCATTCTCATCGGGGTTTCTTTTTGTTTTCAGAACTGGACAGCTTCGACTATCCCATCATCGCCGATGACAAGCGAGAACTGGCCCTCAAGCTAAACATGCTGGACAAGGATGAGCTCAATGCGGAGGGTATTCCCCTGACATGTCGAGCTGTTTTTGTTGTGGACGAGAAAAAGAAGCTGCGCTTATCCATCCTTTATCCAGCCACCACGGGACGCAATTTTGAGTAAGTCTTCGATATTTTAAATAAAATGTTTTCGAGCTTAATTAATATCTTATAATTTTCCTTCGATTTCAGTGAAATCCTTCGGGTCATCGACTCCCTTCAGTTGACCCAAACGAAGAGCGTTGCTACGCCCGCGGATTGGAAACAAGGTGGCCAATGCATGGTGTTGCCCACAGTTAAGGCCGAAGATGTTCCCAGACTCTTTCCCAGCGGCATTCAAACCGTTGAAGTTCCCTCTGGAAAGCATTATCTACGGATCACACCTCAGCCCTAAAAAAGCAAGTTTCTTTTTGTTTTAAATGTGTCTTTGTTTTTTTATTACAAAAATTATAATTAATAACAAAAATAATGCACAATAAAGTTTACGCGCTTACAACCGTATTTCCAACAGATCAACGTTTTTATATACAGATATAAAAAACGCCTTCTGTCTGACAAAAATGTGTGCAAAACATTTGACTTACAAGCTAAAATCAGATGATGATTGCGGGGGGAATGTGACAAAATATATAAGGTCGCGTTTCGTACTACAAAATAAATATACATTCAATATACATAAATATATGTACGTGTAGGAGAAAGGGTATAGGGTAAAGATATTGCAACTGGATTTTTGAAGAAAACGTATATAAATAAGGCCAACTCTGTACAGTAACCGAAGAACCGCTTTCGTGGATAGACGAAAGGTAAAGACCAAGCTCGTGCCCGTAACCAAAGGTATCTGGAAATGGATGAATAAAAAACATTAAGAGGTTTTTATCAATTGGGTTTGAGCAAAGACACTAGAAGTACTAAGATGAGTAACGACCATACATTTGATTTGCAATATGCGGACCAATTTTTCATTTTTTGGGCGAGCTCTTCCGCTCTCCCACTCTCACAAAGTTGAGAGCATGGCATAACTATAGAAGCCTCGTCGAAAAAACTGTCCTCTTTGGAGGACTCTATTTGTGCTGTCGTTCGCTTGCTATCTCTTTCTAGCGCATGTCTCGGAATATATTTAGAGTCCTTATCGGAGCTGATGAAGCTACCTACTATTAGGCTGCATTGCTACAGCCTAAGCAAAAATGTGTGTGCAAAAAAAATTGTATGGCGTTCGGCGTCTTAGTACTTCTAGGGTCTTTGGTTTTATCAATTGGGTTTTAAATAATTGTTTTTTATATAAAAGAATTCCTTTCTAGTTACAATAATAGAAACAATAAACAAATGAGAAATAGACCCATCACTTTCCCTTGTTTAAATACCCGAAGATATGATATTCAAACAAGCGAAGGTGGCTTGGGTGATCGTTTCCTTGAATATGTTAATGAAATGCAAATACGTATACAGGTAAAAGCTTTCGCTACCAAACAGGTTTCGTGAATCTTTACGGGTTTACCTCTCTCGAATACTGAAAAAAATAATATTTATACGATTGTATATTAACGGAAAGTTACGGACTTGTAACAATAAATAATTGCCATTTTTAATGGAATGCAATTGTCTTTAGAAATAATATTAAAAGTTGCACTCGACAAAGGTGGCTCTAAAGAGGTTTTAATCTTGCATCTTTGGTACTTACAATTTAACTACCACACATCCCTGCTACCGCCAGATGACTTCTCATGTCAGCCTCTGCGCTGCGACGGTGCCTGCTGGAGCATTCGCGCAAAGCGTCGCACCAGGAAAGGCCACAGGATGAGGACGGCAAACCAGAGCGGGGAGATGTTCTTCAGCGGCCACCAGGCGGGCTTTGATCGCGACGAGGCAGCCCCTGCTGCCGCCGCTCCTCCCCTTGATTTCTGTGCATTGCGCACCTCAATGATAGACTGTTCTAGGCTGCGCACCCTCTGCTGCACTGCACCCACATCTGTGTTCATTCGCGAGATGGCAGTCTGAATTTGGCGCAACAGGTCCGTGTTCTGGGCAATCGCTTGCGTCAGCTCATGGCTGAGATCGTAGGGATCATCGTACTCATCGTCCGAGGGCTCCACAATTGCCACACTGCTATTGCTCGTGTAGTTGTGACTGTCATGTATATAGTTGGCGGATTTGGAGCCATAGCCATTGGTCAGTGACGGTGGCGGCGGCGACGGCGAGATGTGGCCATTGGTCACCACCACCTCAGCACTGAGGCCGTTCTCTTTTATCGTTTCGGATGTGGCCAGCGGTGCCTCCTCCTCCAGCTCGGCCGCCTCTGCCCCGTTGCAGCTAGATCCATGCTGGGGGCTGTTTGTGCGCGAATGGAACGGCGAGTTGGGATGCGATTCGGCCAGCTCTCGCATACCCGGCGATACCAGTTCCAGTTCGTCCAAATTGATGTTTCCCAGGTTATCCAGGCTGCCGACAAAGTTCTGTACATTCTCGGTGAACGACATTGTCTCAATGATCTCCTGCAGGCTCTCCACATAGCGTTGCATGGCCTGCTCCTTGCTCAGATGACGATTGTCATTCCACGCATCCCACTTGGCCTTGCCAACGATGTCCCAGAAGCCGGGCTTCCGTTGCAGGCAGGCGCCCTCGGTGGCCTGCTTGAACAGGCCATAGAATTTGAGCATCATGCTGGTGCTGGGCTGGTAGGGTCCATTCTTGGGCAGGCCCTTGATCACGTTGACGGCGGCCTGGAATCGCTCCTCGATGGCGGCCATTCCTGCAAGATTAGGATAATGGTTTTATTGCTGTTGTTGTTGTTCGTAATGCGCGATTAACGGATGTGCGGGCGATAAGATATACATATGTATAATGACGAGGCTGCCAAGGCGATAATCCCCCAGCACCCGAAATGTTGCCGCTTACAAATTACCTAATTATTTCGCTATTTTGCAATCCGAATTGGTGTTGCAAGCCTCTGCTGCTCTGCTGCTGCTGTCTGCTGCTCTATTGTCTCCCGTTTATTGATTCCGCTGGGCATTCATTCATACATATGTAGGTCTTTGGGCGACGCTTTCGGATGCGAGGCGAGGTGAGGCGACTGACCGACCGACCGCTGGTGACAAAGTTCGAGTTCTGAAGTTCAGTTCTTCTGAGCTTCGGCTGAAGCTTTCCAAACACACACTGTTCTTATCGACCTCGCCAATCGTCGAGCAATAATTGCGCTGTGGCTGTGCGCTCTTGGGCTCGCGTAAATTCGAGTTGCAATCAAATAAAAAACTAAACAAAAACTCAAAAAAACTCTCTCTCCGTGAATGGCAGAGTGGGTACTCGGCAGGGCTGCAAGCCAAGATATCGATATTGATGGGCTATCGAGCTGACCTAGTGATGGGATGCAGAGCGCGCGCTAATGAAGAATTATATTTGAAAATATTATTGTTGCGATGGATAGTCCGAATATCATAAAGCTACGTTTCTTATGTAATAGTTTTGCTGTAGAACTATATAATTTTGCATTTTAGAAGTTACTTTAAATTTATTTGTAGTTTTAGCTGAAACTTTATTTAACCCTCATTGTCGACAATTTGTATAAAAAGGCAGAGAGAGCCATACACGCAGGTAGAAAACATTTGCTGCTTATAGGAGACACTTAAATTCGTGAATAGATCGACTTTTGGCTTAGTTTCTGTGTTTAAAAGATAGCTAGAGCCTTGGTGAAACCAACAAATAAATCGTTGAAGTTTAAGGATAAACTTTACCGAAGGAATTTTTGATATTCAGTTTAGAAGAGTAATTTTTTGACGTTTGAAGAGATTTTTGGCTAAATTGTAATATTATAAACGATATTAAAAATAGTAAAAAGCCTTAAATCTAAGCGGTTATATTTTTTTTTTAAACATTTTTAAAGTCTTGAACTATTTTTTTGCGAAAACACGGAATTGATTGGTTAAACGGTTTAGTGTCCAGAATTTGGGGAGCCCCAAACAATCTTAGCAAATCAGTTTAAAGTTATTAGAATGTAATAAAAATGCATATAAATATTAATATAATTAATCACTGGATTTGGCTGTGCGTTGATACCTAGTTTTCGTACTGATAGCTTTATATATAGAGATTAGCACATAATACCATTATTATGATGTTAGAATATGGCAAATAGAAATTTATAAATTTATTTAAAATCAAATCCTTAAGGACTAAGAAATAATAAATTACTCTACGTAATAAACCCGAATGGTATTTCCCCTTTCTGTGCTGAACCTGCTGTGCAGTTGATCGTTTCCTTTCGCGTTGCCTGACCCGGCAGAGCCGGACTGCTGATCACATAGGAGAACCCTTCGTGTAATCCATGGCAGGTAACTGAGTATTCCCCGAGTCGATTTACGGCCACAATGGCGCCATCGAAGTCGGTGTAGTGCTTCTTGATGCGGCTCATGGCCAGCAAGGCTGCTTCTTTTGGGGTCTTGCCCGACCGCATGGCCTCCACGGCGAAAAAGGAGGGCAGGAAGCGCATCATTATGTCGCCGTTGCCCGTGGTTATGGCAGCGCCCACCTCGTTTTCCGCATAACCACCGGCTCCGGGTATCGCGGCGTCCCCAACTCGACCGGGAATCGAGTAATGCAATCCGTTGGTGGAGGTGCCCACATGGATGTTACTCTCCACATCGATGGCAATCATCGTGATGGTATCATGGTTATCGGGACCAATCTCGTAATCACTTCGAGTTCGATCGTCCTTCCAGGGAGTCACTGGCGTGTATGGTCCGCAGGAGGTCTTCGGATCCGGATGGACATTCTTACGAAAGTTTGGCTGGCAATTCTTTGCCCTCCACTTCATCCACTCCTGTGTCGAATTAGGAGTAATCAGTGATTCATTTTGGAAACCCATCTCATTGGCAAAGTCCTCGGCTGCACTACCCACTAGCAAGCTGTGCTTGGTGTGCTCCAGGACATGTCGTGCTAGCTTGATGGCGCTATTAATGCGCCGCAGGCCGGCCACAGCGCCCACTTCCATGGTCCGGCCATCCATGACCATGGCATCCAACGAGGTCCCTCCCCGCTCGTTTGGAGATCCGCCCTTACCCACAGCCTTGGCACACTGCAGCCTCTCACACTCGGAGATGCCCTCCACCACGGCATTGCGCGTCTGCCGGAGGCCACCCTTGCTCAGATTCAGTATGCGCCAGGCCTCTATATTGGCGTCCGGGTAGTTCCAAGTGTTGATCACCATGGGCAAAAGCGGACCAGACTTCCTTTCGGTACTACCGCTTTCAGGAGCTGAAGTTGTTGTCTTTGCGCTGTAAGCGGACGTGTATAAGTCGAATCCTTGGGCTCCTGGCTCTTTCCACTCACCCTACAACGAAAGCCAGAGGGAGGAGGCACATCCATGCCGTGTGGTGCCTTTTCATGGCTCTTAATGAAACTGAACTAACCACTCGCGAATCGAAACCCTTCAACAGATTTGATACGCTAATCAGCGCTTGGAAATAGAGAAACCTTGACCTCCTAGACTTGAGTTTTATCAGCCTTAACCGGGCTTCAATATTTTTTGCTCATCCGATTCTTAGAATCATTTTCATAGTATAGTTCTTATTAAAGCGACGGCATTCACCTTAATAATTAATTATATTAGAATTATATGTAATACATACATGTTTTTACTTAATTTATTTTGCTTATTTTAAAATATTCAAAATTAAATGCAAAGCAGAACAAAAAAGTAAAACTTGAAAGGTAATTCTCTCTTGCTATCATTTTGTGTGGAGTTTAACGTGCTACCGTCATTCTTTTGTTTAAAAAGGTTTTTGTTAGTACGTTATCAGCTCAAGAATTTTACAATATTTAATTAAAGATTTTTTTGTTGTGTCCAGTTGAAAATACAATTTTTAAAATTGTTACTATGCCTTTTATTTTTGGTGTACTGTATAGCTTTCTATTGAGCACGTGTTGCTCATTAAATTATCAATATTATGAGTAAGCAAAAAAAATAATTTATTGATTGTTTAGTAATATAAGCATGGTGGATTAGTTTATTTAGTCAACCAATTTGCTAGTTTTTAATATCAACACACTTTTAATCAAAACATGAAAAACAAAACTTTACAAGTTAATAAATTCGGAACAATATACAAATAAAAAAGTGAGATATGGACTTAATTTCTATGAAATAATACAATTATTTTTATTTATTGTAAATTTCCCAGCACTACAAGTGCGACATATAATATAATATATATAATTTAAAAGAAAATACGATATCATAAATACTACATAATAAAATTAAGAAGTACAAATTTTTAGAAGAATACATTTGATTGCTTAATAACTAATTTCTCTCATAATTTAGACTTGTTTTTTATGTGTGTCATTAAATTTCGTCGAAAATTAATCTTGAATCATTTAAAATTTAAATAAAACTACCTATTAAACTATCGATAACAGCAAGGTCTGCCATCTCTATGAGAAACACCATCGTCATCCGTGGTATTTCCTGGCACTTCCGCATGCGGTCACTCACTTTTTCATTTCGTCAAAATCAGCAATCGAAGTGCTTAATTATTTGCATTATTTTTAACCAAACGCCCGCAGAGCTTTCCGAAAGCTGCCACCGTTGAGTTCGCCAAGTGCCAGCGCTGGCCCAAACGAAATAACCAATATCTATCCGGAGGTTAGCGGAACGGTATAGGGAATCGCTAATCTAAAATCGACATTGGACGCAAGCGAGGGAATTTCACAAGAGCTGTGCGAACAGAGAGGGCGGGTGTCGTCTGCCAGTGCGGAGAGTGACTTCATTGCAATTAAACATGAAATTTGCTGCAACGACGACCAGAGCACGACATTTTTGTACTATCGCCAAGAAGCAGCAGCAGCAGCAGCAGAGTGTGAATAAAATACGCCCGCAACAGCCGTCGACCTTCATTCCGCGATCGGAGTTGAACATTTGCAAGCGCCGCGTGCAGCAGCTGCAGAGACAGTCGTGTAGAATATCCAAAAATTGGAAGCACCAAAGCTTCTGCATAGGTGCGTCCTGATCAAAATCGTCTCCAAACGCAACCAATCCCAGAGAGACAAGAACAAAAAACGGATTCTAACCTAAGTTTCGTTTCGAGGAAGAAATCAATAAATCGGTTAAAAAGGAAACACGTGCGTTTAGTTGCCGCCAAAGCGACGGGCGGGAGAGTGTAGACATTTTTGCCGTCGTGTAGACTTCTTTCTTCTTCTTCTTCGTCTCCATCTTTTGGACAGAAGGACACACTCGGCTACAAGGAATCGGTTTCGGTTTTTCCTTTTTTCTTTGTTTTCTGCTGTGCCGCGTAGCAGGCCAAACAATAACAAAGCAAACGTCGTCGTCGTCGTTGAGTTCAAACAAAATTCGTGAACAACGCAAAAACAGATCGGCTAACAACAACAGCAAGATGCCGCGACGCAACAAGAAAGCAGGAGCAGGCAAAGGTGAGTCACACAAGAGGGGAAAGAAATGGGCGATAGGTGTGTGTGTGGGAGTGTGTGGGAGAGAGAGACGGATGCCAAGTGCAGGCAAAAAATTTTCACAGCTGCTTTTCTCGCTTGACCTTTGCATTAGTCATTCACATTCGTCATGACTAATAAATACTGTGTACTGTGTGTGCACTAGATTGTGTATTTCGTTGGCTTCCAAAAAAAAACAAAAGCTCCCCACACAACCTGTTTGGCAATATCAGCCGAAATGTGTACGGGGCACCCCCCATACCATGAACACAATCATTTTGTGTAATAAATAATATTATTTATAGAAAGGTTGGCTTTGTTTTGAGTTAATCATAACAAGTTTAAAAATGTATAAATAAATAACATTATCATAGCCCCCCCCTGTTGAGTTAATGTCAATGGGTATTCCACTCTATAGAGTACTCACTGTTTTTGCGCTTTGTTGCTGTGCTGTGTTGGCATGAAAAAGCTCTTCACGCGCTCAGCTGGCTACGCAACAACACAAGTAATGAACGGAACGTTAAATATATATAAATACTTGAACATATACATGGATGTTTGTTTGTATGTACATATGTACATATAGAGGTATTCAAACACACATGTGAACGTTCAATGCCAGCTTATCAGAATCACGCAAACGAGAATTAATAGACGGGAATGCCACAGTCCTACGATCATAGGGTATAATTTTAGGGTATGATTTCCATTGGGAAATGTGCATTACCTGGAATTATTGAGGGGTTTTTGTTTCAGTGTTTATTTTTGGATTTCCCCAATAATGTATACAGATTTTCCTTGAGTATTTATTAGGTAAAGAATGCGAAATATATTATTTTATAATAATTGAAACAAATTTGTATAGAGTATTTATTAGGAAAAGAATGCTTAATATAATATTTTATAAAAACTGGAACGGAACATAAATAAATAAATGTTTGATATATTACACACGTTTGAGAAAGATAGACAAATTACCTTAGGTAGATAGATATTCTGTTTATATGAGAGCTTTGGTACTTAAGGTCATTCTATATTTAGATCTAGATAATAGTTAATTTTGTAGTTAAAAAAATTGTATACAAAAGCAGTATTTAATTGCATTTATATGACTAAGAAATAAAACAAAGAAAGGTATAGATAGATATACGAACGAATATAGGCATAGGCTAGATATGTGAAAGAATATGTACAATTTTACAAAAAAATACCTATTTAACTCTTAATTACATTCTCTATCTTATTTATTTTCTCAATTTGGGGTAACTTAGGCACAATACACACAAAAAATAATTCATTTGCCTGCCAGTACATTTCCCAATTGCTTTTAAAAATAAAAGAAAAAACACGGAAGTTGTCGCTCTTTGAGAAACTATTTCTCTTCTCTCATTGCTCAGCCGCCTTATCGAGGTGACCTAAAAATTATGCAACTCTGTTGTGTGCTGTTATGCAGTGTATGTACCTTCACTTGAGCCAGATTGTGCTTGCTCTCCCGAATCTAATCCAAACAACTTTCAGGCCGAACCAACAGCTGTTTCTCTCCTTCCCCGATTTTCCCTCCTCATTTCTGGCTAGTAGTTACAGCATGCCATGTGCCTTTGTGTGTGTGTGAAAGGTGAAAAACACGAGGCTGAGGCGGAAACTACCTTGCCCCAAATAGAAAACAGGCAGTGGAGGAAAATCGCCATAATGAAAGCTGTTGTTGAGTGTGCGGCGACGACGGGTTTTCTTTGCTTTCTTTGACTTGACGCAGTAAGCAAACAAAAAAGTGTCGAGAAAACTTGTTGCACAACATTGGCTCCCAAAACCACCATATGGTCTTGAAGGTCATTGCTGTGCAAGCGAGCAATGTAATTGAATTTCTAATTTGAATTTTTTTCACTTTATACATATGTACATACAGATGTAGTAATTATTTACACAGTTAAAATTAAAATGAGTACATATACACACAAAAGAGAATGGGAACTGCTTGAAGGCGGAAAAGCTTGGCATATTGCTGTTAGATTGTATTGTTGTTAGATTGTAAACGTTAAACTGTAGCATTTTTTGGGATTAGAAAGTTAGGAAAATGCCATTAAACCAAGGAACCAGAGGTCCTACGTTAGTGATTCTTGTATAACATTGAAGTAGAAAGATTAAAGTTACATTTAAGCTAAAGTTTGGGTTTTATAGAGCCTTAAATAGTGGAAAAACAAGATACTATCTGATACTTTAGATTACAATTTAATATAGATATTTATACCAAATACCGCTCTTAATTACTTCCCCAGGCCGCACCAATGACTCAAATTCTGAAGACGAGTCCTTCGACAATGTGAGCGTTTATTCGCATGTCTCGGAGGTTGCCTCCTCGGAGGCCACCGATGAACTGGCCAACGAGCGTTTCGAGGAGAAGTTCGAGAAGGCCCTGGAGCAGGCCACCGAGAAGTCGGCCCAGACTCGTGTGCAGGCACTCCAAGCAATTTGCGAACTGCTCATGCATCGCTATATGCCAGACTTTGTCGAGGACCGCAAGATGACTCTGATGGATTTTGTGGAGAAGAGCATACGCCGGGGCAAGGGACAGGAGCAGGTGTGGGGCGCTAGGCTCGCTCCCCTTCTGGTGCTTCAATTGGGCGGCGATGAGGGTTTCTCAAAGACAATGAACCAGTTCCTGTTGAACACCGTGCAGGACAAATCGGTGGGCTTCGATGCACGAGCCAAATGCTGTACGGCCCTGGGATTGTTGAGCTTCCTTGCGTGCGAGGATGTCGGCGAGCTGGTGCAGCTGATGCAGTACTTTGAGGCCATCTTTGCCGGCAGTTATTTGCGGGGCGATGATAAGACCCCAGTGTCTGTGACCGCTGAGGCGGGTACTCTTCATGCCGAGGCTCTGTCGGCCTGGGGATTGCTACTCACACTGATACCGTCCGGTGACTTTGTTTCTCTCATGACAACTGGTCAGAACATGTTCCCGTAAGTACATTTCCTTAAACTTATAAATCCAATATCTAATTTACCATAATTCCACATTTAAGTATGATTTTCCTTTCATTAATTAATATATTTAATTCAATTCGTTTGCAGTTCTATCAAGAAGTTCTTGGGTCTTTTGCAATCCACTCACCTGGATGTACGCATGGCCGCTGGCGAGACTATTGCTTTGATACTGGAGTCGGGCCGTGCCCATGACGAGGACTTCCTGGAGGAGGATATCGCTGAGCTGTGCGAGGCTGTCAAGCAGCTGGCCACCGATTCGCACAAATACCGTGCCAAGCGTGATCGCAAGGCCCAGCGGGCCACCTTCCGTGATGTGCTGCGCTACCTAGAGGTGAGTAATCTTCTGCTATATACCAAAGACAATAGAAGTACTAAGATGCGTAACGACCATACGGATTAGGCTGCATTGATACAGCCTAAGCAAAAAATGCTTGTGCAAAAAAATCGTATGGCGTTCGGCGTCTTAGTACTTCTAGTGTCTTTGTATATACCCATTAGCGAGAGAGATAGAAAGAGATAACTCTGGTTGCTTCACATTTATTCACATCAAAATGATGTACAAGACTTTAAATCGAAAATGCACTCTGAAGGACTGATCACTTCATGTCATTGCAAGTGAACTTGAGCTCGTGCTTGCAGTACTTGGCCAAGCACTTGGAGTGATCATGCAGCTTGTTGCGCATAATCACACAACCATTGCGACTAATCGAGTCCATGTACTCGGTGAAGGTGGGCATCTTTCGGTATGTGGTTGGGGCCGCACTCCAATGCGAGTTGCTGCCCGATTCGATAAACTGCGAGGAGTCCGAGAAGTTGGTCTTGAACGGCTTGTATAATTTCTCGCACTCATCCCGCGACACCTCAAAGTCAGCGGAGTCGGCTTCACGTTCCAAATCCTTCATCACATTCGTACGGAACTCGGAGCATGGTGCCCGTTCGGTCATCATCTTGTTGGTGTACTGCTTGGAGTCGTCCTCGGTCTTCAGGCTCTCGTATATGCCGTCCGGATACTCGTTCATGCTGCAGTAATCGATCTGATATGTCGTATACATGCGGTTCTTCTCCAGCCTTCGGCTTAGCTCCTCTTTGGGCAGGACCTTGAGGCGCTCGTACAAATCCGGGTAGACGGTGCGCAGGATCTTCAGGAAGCGATTGGGCTGCAACTTGTGGCAGTCCGTCTCCGACGAGAAGGCCATGTTGTCCACTTGATCCTGGGTCAGCTGGGTGGGTATGATACGCGGATCCACCAGCTTACCCATCGGCGCAATGCCAGTCCACTCAACGCCACCGCAGTCTTTGGCCGCCACCGGTATCTTGATCTTGTCCTCATCGATGCACTCGCATTCGATGATCTTCGGTCCTTCCTGACCACCGGGACGGGTGAGGAACTCGTACCTCTTGGCATTGGGTGGCACATAGTCATGCTGATAGGTGGATAACATCATCTTGATGGCAGTTTATATCAAAAGTGAAGACAAAAATATAGAATCCGCTTAGTGAATTTTTTTTTCTTTTTTTTTTTAAGTTTTTTAACTTGAGAAATTTTGTATTAAAACATAGAATTTAGGTCTGCTTTACGTGAATCTGAAAATAAAAGTGATTTCTTTCTACACATTGCCCAAAAGGAAAGAGGAATTTCTAAGCTCTGCCTACCTTGATTGAGAAATTTTTCTTGTTCTTAATCTTCTTTCTATTTCTTCTTGATTTTTGTAGGAGGACATTTCGCCCGAAATAAGCATTCGCTTTGGACACGAGTCTCTGACTCTGGATGCCTGGTCCATACACCATCAGTATTCGGCTTTGTGCACGGTCATGGGTCCTGGAATGACATCGCAGCTCCAGGAGAATGAGTTCATTCGCGACATTTTCCAGCTGGGACCGCGTCCCACCAACACTGGCATCAATGGCAACGCCAAGGTCAAGCAATCCAAGTTGGAGCGGGTAAGTTAATAATAATTTAAGGACAAATTATTAAGTTTCGATGAAAAAAACGACGCTAGAATTACTAAGATGAGTAACGATCATACATTTGAATTGCCATATGCAAGCACTTTTTCTGTTTCTGACAAAATTCCGTTCTCTCCGATCTCCCAAAGTTGAGAGCGTAAAAATCTAAAAATTTAATGCGCTTGCATGTGTGCGTAGAAGTGTAGAATGCTTGAGAATATGTATGCACACACACATTCGTCGGCTCCCGCTGTAGAGCAACAAAACTAGTACCCATCGCTGAGTACAACACGAAAAATGAGTGTGCAAATAAATTGTATGACGTGCGGCATCTTAGTAACTAAAGCGTCTTTGGCTTAACCGATTTGAGCATGTTCCCTGGATCACCCAACTAACGTTACACTCTTTTTTTTCGTTCACAGCACCTCGTGAATGCCGCCGCATTCAAGGCACGTTCCATAACACGCGGAAAGAATCGCGACAAGCGTTCGGCCGTCGTCACCTAAAGTCATGCATATTATCAACTGAGCCCACAAATATACAATGACCCGGAATACCAACCAACCAACCAACCACATCCATCTCAAAGCCCCCGGTAGCCAAGAACTCTGGACTAACTAGTTAAATTTATCTAATTTTAGCTTAAATCAGGCAGAGCGTGTAGCCAAAGCTGAAAAGAACTAAGTCTAAATTTAGGATAAATTTTTGCAATTATTGTAACAAAATTGTTCTAGTTTTTAGCCACAAAACCAAGCAAGAGCCATTATTTAAATATTTTTGAATATTTATCGCTTAGCGCAACTGTAGTTGTGTATTTCTCTTATTGTGTAAGGCAAGCTGCAGCTTGATTTTCTGATTACTTTGTGAATTTTCAATTTGAATTTGCACCTTGATTGTTACTCTTGCTTCAATTAGGGGCGGACCGAACCCTTAAGTTGTTGATCTTTGTTTTAATTACAGTGTGTACACAATATACCTATTTCTGCTTCAAATAGTTGCTAAAATAGTTGAATGGGATAATACTGAAGTTAGTCATGGCTTGACTTGCTTTTATTACGTATATATTATATAAGCTATATAATTCGTACATATATATATAAAAATATACATATATCTATTTTGTAGTAAATACGTGTAAAATAAATGATTTTAGGCTTAACAAACTCAACAGGAAAACTGTTTTATTCTGTGCCGGTATATGGATTTAATGAAAATGTTTCTTTAAAAACTTAATAACATTTCTTAGTCTTAATTTGAATCCGATCGGAAATTTATGGTTGAATTATCCGAATTTCAGTCCAGTGAGATTTTAGCCGTGAAATATGTAGAACCAATGGCTCTGGGACTCTGGAATTACTAAGATAAGTAACGACCATACATTTGTATTGTCAAGCAAATGCAAGCAATTTTTCTGTTTCTGACAAAAATAGTGTTCTCTCCGTTATCCCAAAGTTGAGAGTGCAAAAATCTAAAAATATAATGCGTTTGCTTATGCACGCTCTCTCTCTGCCTCTATGACAACAGAGCCTGTACCTAGCGCTGGGTACAACATGCACAAAGAGCATGCGCAAAAAAATCGAATGGCGTAAAAAAGCATCTTTGCTACTACCTAGGCTAAAGTCTCATTCGTCCTTAAACTATGACGACAGGGGTAATTCATGTGGTGAATCCAAAGACACTAGAAGTTATTGTAGTGTCTTTGGTGAATCTGTATCTACTGGTTTTCCAAATTTTACCCATTTGAGTACCACCAGATCTGGCCCTAGAGAGAGTGACTCACTACGAATATAAATGTAAATTGATATAAAATTAAAAAAAAAATGAAATTGAAAACCCTTTCAAATTAGAGAAATTATTTGGAAAGTCCCCCAAAAATATTGATTAAATAAAACAATTATGGTCTTTAAGTTTTATAAATGTTTTAATTATTCTTTAATTGTTTTTTTATCACAAAAATTGTATGGTAGCTTAAATTATATGTGTTGGATTTTGCTTTTCTCTCTTCTCTTGCGGTTTTTTTTTTGTATATGTTTTACTTTGCTTTTGACAAATCGTGTGTGTGTGTGTGTAGCAACTACAATAGATTGCATATATATGTATATGTATATATGGGCGCAACATACAATATATGTTTATATAAATTAGCTTCTTAGGGGATTAACTTAGGATTTAATACGAAACTTATTCCAATCCGAATACAAAGTAAAAACATATGTAATTCGCTTAATATAATATTCGCCAAGTACTTGTTCCAAGGATGAAACCGATAATGAAATGGATGAAATCGAAAATGCCTTCATAAATAAGGTTGTAAATAAACGAAAAAAATAAAGAAAATTAAGAACTACAGGTCAGCGCATTAATGGGGCCGACTCACTGGCGCATCCTATCAGCTCCTCTCAGCACATACATCATCATCAGGCTACTTGGCAACGCGTTCATATATATACTCATCATAATCTCAAGATTTTCTCGGTTCTCTACTGACCACTACTCTTCTTCTGCTTCTTCTGCTTACACTACATATAATATTTGGCTTCTTTTAATACATTTCGCTTTTGGAAATCTGCATAATGATAATTTGAGAGACGAAATTGACTCGCTAATCGATAACGCTTTTCGCTATATTCATCACTAACGTGTTATAGTTAAACCTATGTACACAGTTGAGGATTAGGGGCGGGGCGGGGGAAGAGACCAACATCCCCACACGTGTGTGTGACGTGTGTGTGTGAGTGTAAACTAATAATTGAGCATTGAGCAAAATGTGTGCTAAACGCATTCTAAACTAAACTAAGGTAAGTAAGTAAGGTTTTTAAATGTCTGTAAGTTCAGCTGATGTGTATGTGGGTGTGTTTGTGTGTGACGTATCCTTGGCGGCAGCAAGCATCCTAGGAGGCCTGTGCTCCCGTCCTAGCTGCCGCTGCTGTTGAAGTGCTGGCACTGCTAACGTCCTCGCAAATGGTGTGCAGCTTCTCCATTTCCGAGCTGGTCACAATATTGATCGAACTGACTTTGGCACGCTGATAGGCCACCACTGTATTCTCGCCCAGGCACTTGACACACACGTAGCCAATGAGGACGGCGATGCCAACGGTCATGACACGCACCAGCGGATCCACATACATCTGAATGACCACCCAGGCGGTGGCACCGGTCACGCACATCAGCGTGATCAATATAACCGTCTTGGACCAATGCTGGATGGTGAAGCCCTTGTCCCATTCGAGTCTGCAAATAAGAGAAATGAGATTTTGGTTTAGAAATCACTTTAAAGTTACTTTTACCAGAGACGTCTTAATTACTAAGATAACGCACGCCATATAATTCTTTTGCACTCGTATTTTTCGTTCTGTACCTAGCGATGGGTACTAGTTCTGTTGCCGTAGAGACAGAGAAAACGCACTCGAGAGACAGTCACTCTCTTGTAGTTATTCTCAATCATTCTACATCTGTCCAACACATTCATGCGCATTCTATTTTTAGATTTGTACGCTCTCAACTTTGGGAGAACGCAAAGAACGCGATTTTTTGTCAGAAACAGAAAAAATGGTTTGCATATGGCAAATCATACATTTGATTATGATCGTTACTCATCTTAGTAATTCTAGTGTCTTCGGTTTCAGTGCGAGAGCAGACTTTGGTCTCTTGACGCTGCTAGCTTTGCAATTGTTCGCTCTCTCCCTCTCTTGCAAGCTTGGTTAAAGCCAGCAGCAACAATAACACTGAGTAGCGAAAGAAAGGGTTTTCTGCAGCTAAGCGCCCTGAGAGAGCTTCGCATTATTTACCCAATATATTACCAGTTTTGATACAAAAAATAAAAGAATCTTAGAATCAGTACTCACTTCTTGGACTTCTCGATCTCGTAGGGATGTCCGCAAACCTTGCACGACAGCTGAGCCTCCGTATTGCTGCAGCTCTCCACCAGCCAACGCTTGAGGCACTCGTGATGCACTGAGCTCACGTCGCCGGTGCAACGACAGGGCTGGATCAGAGGCTCTGGCTTATCGGTGTCATAGCAAATCCAGCAGTCCTTCTTGGTCAAGAACGATTGGCCCTCCTCGGGCGACAACTTGTTGGTGTCCGCATTGAGCGTGGGTATCGATGGATCGATTTGGCGGGATAGCAGCTTCCGGGGATTCAGGATCCATAACTGTTCGGGCGCCATTGAGTTCCACAGGCAGCAGGGAAACCACAGAGCAACTCCGATCTCGGCGATGCGGAAAATGATGTCATGCCAGTTGCGCGAGTTAACAGGAACCCTGGTTTCGATTTGAATAATGGCAAAATGTAAGGCAGCTGCTCTGGCTAATTAAAACGAGAGAGAGAGAGGGAGACTTACTTGGCCTTCCAGAAATCGCCCAAAGTTTCGGAGGTAAGAAAGCCCACAATCACGATGAGCATAACGGCCTGACTAAGCAGACCGAATCGCGACTGATGCAACTGAGAGGCATTCACGATCGCCTCGCTGGGACCCAGGATCTTGCCCGTCTGGTCATAAACAAAGCCGCCGCGCAGCTTGAAGAACACCTCCACGCCGTAGATGAGAAAGAAGACGACCACGATGAGGAGTAATACTGCATAGCATCCGTTGAAGATGTGGGCGTAGTCGCGTCTCTCGGCGTTTATCAGCGAGTTAAAGACCTCGATGCCAAACAGGCTGTACAGGAAGAAGTTGAAGGCCACGAAACCGAGGAAGCTCTTGGAGAGAAACTGCGACTTCTCCCAGCGAATGTCGCGCAGGTGAAAGATCTGTAACGGTGAACGGCACAAATGCGAATGAATATAGTGAGTAACCACCCAGGTTCGGCTCCCTCCTCTCCTGCCTCCCATACACAGTTTCTATTTCACATTTTTTAGGTACTCGAGTACGTACGCTCTCGCCTCAAAACTTAATTAATTGTGGTTGGCCTATCGGGTGGCGGCGGGAGGCGCAGGTCCCAAGATACGTTCCGCAAAAACAATTGAAATATTGGCCCGAGTGTGGCGGGTGCTATTGTACTTGAAGTCGCGTTATCGCAACTGGCAAGTGCAAGTGAACTTCGGATACAAGGTAAGAGCCAGGCCAGGCAGAATGGAGCTTGGTTAGAGGGTCCCCCCCACACTCCTCTGCCAGGTGGCGGAGCGATCAAATACGTCAGGCTTCAATCGCCATTTTAGAGCTGATTAGTCGCACTTAGTGGTGGACTCGTGACTAGGAAATATTACCTAGCTTTTGGCTTATCACAGAAATTTATGAAATGTGTGTGTGTTTTTTTTTATGCCTAGCACTGGAGATACGTTATCATTATTCAAATGCATTACGCTAGACGGAAGCTTAAACTATAGCTAGGTGAGGTGTTTAATTCATTTGCTATTTGACTTGGGATTAGACAAGGGTTCGGACATAGCTCTTGTATTTTTTAGATTTTCTCAAAAGGAATTGATCTATAGTTTTTTCAATTGATCTACAGTTTCTTTTCTTTTCTATATTTACTGGGATGTATACTCAATAATCCTTTAATCATGATTCTATATGTAATATGATAACTAATTTATATATAAAAATGTCTAAGGCCTTTTGTTAAGTATACATAGATCCCGTGGATTTATGGAATTTATTATTTTTAAATGCTTTCTTTTTGGCCAAAGATTCAGCTTAGGTTTATTAAATTCAAGGCAGGTAGAACTCTGGATCTGTAAGCTGGAGATCCCTGGTTAATCCCAGGTGGAGGTACCCTTTTTTTTTTTGTTCCTATAATAAATTATATTTTTTTTTGCAGCGGCCTTTGTGATCTAGCTGGTACTTTATAAATACCCTTTAATGTCAATAGGTTTTGATATCTGAACGATATTATATGTCAGGGATTGTTATGCAAATTCGGTAGACTCAAAGTAACTTATAAAAAAGGGATGCGAAGCCATATAAACCACCACTTATAAAAGGGTGCCACAGAAATCCCGTAAAAATATGACTAAAAAAAGTGTGATAATAAATGATTAAATGATTTTAAGGGATTTCAAAATTGTTTAGTGACTGTGCATTAAATTAAGCAATAACTTGTAGCACTAGGAAGAAGACAATAATAATAACATTAAACGAAAAACCCTGTTGTTTTCTTTAGCACTATAATAACACCCATAATAGCTTTCAAAACCTTGGCAGATATCTTTCTTATACTCTCGATTAATTCCTTTACAGATATTTGGTTAATATTATCTCTAAAATATAGTATTTCCCTATTTATTAATTGTCTTTTAGTTAAAATTGGCATCAATAAATTGCAAAAAGTGTTTAAAAGAGATATTCTGTAATTAAGTAAGTAAAACAATTTTTAAGGATCTGTGGAATACTATTCTGTCCCTTCTTTAAGTTTAAAGGAATCGGGGAGTACATATCCCACAGAGACTGCATTCTTCCATGGAACAGCTAAGCTGTAGACCTAGGATTAGACCCTATCTTATATAGACTCTCTCCTCGCACTCACCTCGGCCCACATGCAGACAATCAGAGAGGCGCAGGTCATGAGCAATGGGTAGTAAGCCGACATCAGGGTAACGGCCCATTGTGGCTGCAAATCCAACTGAAAATACACATCCCAAAGAAAAGTTAATACAATGATCAAATATCAAGAAAGGTAATTACTTACGGGAGTGGTGAAGTAGGCTCCTCGCAGAGAGGCCGCCACAAAGACCATAAAGTAGAGCAATTTCTGGGTGGTGATGCGGCAGGCGCGTAGGATCGAGGGCTGCTTGAGCCTCTGATACTCGGCCACAATGCAGATGAGCAGCTGGATGACCGAGACCAAGGCCACCACATAGAAAACGGTGGAGATGCCGGCGTAGTAGGGTAAATTGAAGATGTCACACTCGTTGCCCGCATAGCGAATGTCACAGACGCAGGTATTGTTGACACAATCGCCGCGTCCGGAGCAGCTGAGATCGTTGTCCGGCGTAAAGGGGCCATATATGCCCCCGGCAGCCGCCTTGCTGTGGCCATTCCGCATCTGGCTGGCCACGGCCGCCTCCAGCGGCGATTGCAGAACTCGCTTCGAGCAACGCATTAAGGTATCCAGGCTGGGTAGCATCCTATACTAAATCAACTGCAAATATAGAGAGAGAGATACAAAACAGTTAGTCGGGGGTGTCAACTTAATTAATACATCGGCGGAGCCTCAAGGCTGGCGCAGATGGATGGATGGATAGCCAATAGGCAACCAAAAAATAAACAAGCTCCCCCAAAGGGGGCACAGGCAAAGGGTGGCGTCGTTTAAATAAACATTGAATTTGTTTTGTGTTGTCTGGCCAGGCGGCTGCTCGCTCTAAAAGCAAATGCAAATATTTGCACAGCCGACCCCGGCCTGGGGTGCTGACATCAGGGGTACTCCTTCAGCGTTGACTCAAACGAAAAAGCAGAATCAATTTTCTAATTTATTCGCCAAGTAAAAAACATGCACAAGAAACCGAGTATACAAAACAATTCAGATTCAGGCATAAATTAAAAGGGGTTGACACAGAAATCCATAGGATTTTTCAAATCTTCTAAAAAAGATGTCTAAAAGTATGCAATAATATTTAGGGTTCTAAATTCATTGTAAATTCAGTTATGCAATATTTTGTAACATACTTTAAGACATATTTTTAAGAGATTTCACAGCCCTAGGGATTTCTACAGAACTTCTAAATACTTTATAAGCACTAGGTTCAAATAAACTATATGTTTAAAAAACATTACATACTCAAAACAAAATTAAGATATATGTTTACAGATATGCCTCAGAAATGTCTGTGGATTTTAAACCAATTAAAATGCGTTAAGACTCTCTTAACAAAACTAATTTACTTAAGGTTTGCGTCCTGGAAAATTTCATTGCTTACTTTTTTTTTTTTTTTTTTTTTTTTTTTGCTGTGTTTTATTGTGTTCTTAAATTAGGCAACGTAATTTTTATCTATAACTTCATAAGTCACTAGACTTCTTTAAAAATCCTGAATGTCGTATAAAAACTGGGTTCAGATAAAATATATTTTTTAACAATATTATGTATACCCAAAAACTCAAAACAAAATTAAGATATATACAGACATGCCTCAGAAATGCCTGTAGATTTTAACCACACTAAAATGCCTCACAAAAGCAGGCTACAAAATGGAAAACCTCTCATAAGAATACGTCCTGAAATATTTTCTTGCATACTTTTGAAAACACTATACTTAATATATGTATTAAATTTTGCTCCCCTGATTAAAAGCTTTCACAACAATATTAACCAGCATTTAAACCCATTTCCAGCCCACATTGCTTAACCCTACTCAGTGAATACAACCAACTGACAGTGCCCCCCAAGGGTGCCTACTGATGGAATACGAAAGAAGATTGCGGCAGGGTAAAATGGCAAAAACTGTGCCCATGGGCATTTGGCATTATTATGCCAGCTACAGTTCTAAGCCAGCCACAGCCAGCCGTCCGTCCATCAATCAAAAGGCACACACACACACAGTAATGGCGAGTGTGAGCGAGGCATCGATAAAAATGCCTGCCAGCAACTTGACACCCACAATATTAAATGTACAACAAAAAAGAAAAAAAAAAATACAAAATAAATAACCCATCATTGGGACACAGGCATCAGAGAAATCCATTGAGCTGTCGTTCTATATTAACCAATTGAAATGCACGAGACTCGGTGTCGGTTGTTTCAAATAAGGAGAACGAGAAACGACAATTCCTCTTCCCTTTAAATGGGATATTAATTACACTCACAAAATGTTCAAGCAACGTTTGCTAATTGCTACATTTGTTTTTAATTGTTAATGGGCCTGTTGTTTCCGTCACAGCTATTATTTTCAGAGAGCTTGCTTGACTTTTTATCACTTCACGGATTGATAAGAATTCTTTCTTAGCAAAAAGCTTCCCCTCTCAATTGCTCCGAATTTTCTACGTCCATATGTACGTACGTGACTCTTACTACGTAAGGTAAGGAAAATGGTAATAAAACCTAAATAAAATATACAAAAGATTAACATCAGCTATTAAATTGATTTATTTTTAGAAATATTACTGTGCCTGGTAGCCTGCTAGCTGTGCATCTTAATGGCTTAGGGAAAACGTTAGAGAAAGATTGAAAAATACTTTCCAGAAGGTCCAAGTTATAGTGAAAAATAACGGATATAGATATACCCTTTGAGACAAACTGGTTTTTTTTATCCATAAATCAAGTTTTGCCACATTTGGTAAATCCTTTTTTGGACATACACAAATAATATAATAAGCCGGGGCCGGGGCGCACAGGCCATAAATAAAGTGTTAAGGTTAGGCGCACATTATGATGTTGTTTTTTTTTTCTCCCTCCCATTTTAGTACGTTATATTAGTTTAGCTTGGTTGCTGTTGCCAACAACAAAAAAGCGTTGACTTTGACGGCGACAAACGGGCGGCGATAAGATAAAGTTAGCCAAAAGTCAAAAGACAGAGCAAATTTTAGCTCAAAACTTGGTGCAGTTGTAGTTGAGTGGCTTTTTATATAAGTATTTAATTTAATTCAAATTCAATGGCTTTGCTTGTGATAACTTTGGTTGGTTGTTGTTGCTTTTGCCTCTTTTTTTTGTGCTTAA
Organism: Drosophila baimaii; assembly: GCA_018874675.1. Classification (NCBI taxonomy): domain Eukaryota; kingdom Metazoa; phylum Arthropoda; class Insecta; order Diptera; family Drosophilidae; genus Drosophila; species Drosophila baimaii. Next base: position 12,555 of record JAEIIU010046008.1, on the reverse strand, counting down.
AACACTTGATAACAATTTGTTGTATACTATATTTCCAGTAACTGTAACTATAATAGAGAACTTTATTAGATTTGCCAACGATAATGCAATACAGATAACGCTTTGGAGGGTATATCATATATTTTTTTTTACTTTTTCCCCCCTAGCTGAGTCATAGGGGTTATACTAATACTTTTACCTATTAAATTCCTTTCGAAATGTCTGAGCTATGATAAGAATAAGTCAAGGTGGCAATTGTTTGTGCCTCAATTTGAATATTACATATTTCTGGAAGCCACTGCTGTCGCGTTTGTTGGGTCAAAGGGCGCTCATGGTTGGACCCAAGGGATATTCATTGGAGCGGAAATATTAGCTAGTACACACACACACACTGGGGCCAGGGAAGGCAAGAGACCGGGTAATCACTGGCCCAGATGGCCTGATAATGGGCACCCACCATTATAATAAATTTAATTCCTCTGCGCTTCGCTTTCGGTTTCATTTGTTGCACAGATGATGATGATGATGATGATCATTCATGGGGCATTTTCACTAGTTTCTGCTTGGTTGGGGACTCCTCCTCCTCCGCCTCCTCCTCCTATGTATATGTATATTACAGCACACAAAAATAGCACGCAAAAGCACAAAGGCGGATATATTTATGAGCTGCACATATGTATGGTGTTTAGTTAGTGAAACGCTCCGGCAGCGATCATCGCGCGAGCGTTAAAGTTTTCAGACTGAAGTGAGTACATTTACAGCCGATCTTCACTGCGTGTGAGTCCATTATGGTATGGGTATATATATAACTCAAATAGCGTCTCTCACTCTCTCTCCGATTCAGCGACTCTCTTTCACTCACAAGTTATAGCTACTGAGTGGCTTGAGGAGGCAGTTCTTCGTTCGTTCTTCGAGTGCTGGCGGCCGGCTACTACTCTTATTTCTTATTAACTCAACACAGCAACTCGGCAATTAATTTCCATCACGAGTTGGCGGCGCGCGTTGGCATTGGCTTAATAAATGTATCCATAAACAAACAGAGAAATTCCTGCCAATATTTTTTTTCGTTCTTGTATCCTAAAAAAGAACGTTTTTCTGGAAATTGAAATAAATTAAACGGCCTATGCGGCGCTCTGCCTTTGAGTAATTAACAGAAATATTTGAATTGTTAAACCCAGCTAAGCAGCAAATTTAAATGCTCAAGCAGGAAAACATTTATTATTAAAATATTTGTGTGTTTTTTCAAGACCGAAACACATATATTTTACTAGACAATTAAAATGTTTTTGGGTAATAAAATTTAACGCCAAGCTATAAAAGAAAACCTGCAAATTATTACGTGAGTCAGGGCACTTTGTGGGGGGTAACTTGAAATTAAAGTTAAGTACTTGAAATAAGAGACTGTGAATAAGTTCGATAATAAAAAATTAACACTTTCAGAAATACCTTTACAATTTTTTATAATTAAAGGTTCTTTGGGAAAGCCTAGGAGTTTTTCCCCAAAAGAGGTGTCTAAAACTATGCTACAAATTGTAGAAAACACCACAATTCAAACATTTTATTGCATACTTTTTGACACCTTTTAAATTGATTTCCAACGCCCAATGATTTCTCCATCTCTACCTTAAATAGAAAGCAAATTTTAATTAAATTAAATTTTTTTTGTACATTTTCTTTTCATATAGAATCATATTCAAACATTTTTGAATCTCCTCACTCTCCTAATCATAAAGTGTGACTTCCCCGCAGTGCTAAGCAAGTTTCTTTACAAACAAAAAAAAAACTCAATTTTTGAAACTAGTTTTTCAACGCCCGCCCAGCTGAGTTACAACCAACTAACTGGTTTATCTGATCTAGGTAGCCTATTTGGCAGAGAGACCCGTGGAGCTACGGCGCTCAAGCTCAGGGCTCTTGGTTGAACGAACGCTGTTTGCCAGTTTTGTTTTATTTACACGTACTCGCTTTGCAAACATTAAATGTTGATCACGTCACGATATAATATGTATAATACATAAAAATATAATGCGAGGCGTGCTGTGTCTCTGTTGTCTACCGCGCTTTAAATTAGGTTCTTTGAACTGCACGCTACCCCTAAGTTGTTACGATAATTAGGTAAGAAATAATTCATAGTAATTTTAATTTGATTATGCGCTTCAGGTGCTCCGATATATAGAATTTGAAATAAGAATCTAATTGCTACGTTATAAGTACAAAAGTACGCGATGTGGCGTGCCTGTGCACGCCCTTTAACCAACTTGTTATAAACACTTGAAAACGTTCGAAAGAAAATTATAAACAATTGGCTAAAAGGGCAAGTTTACGAAAGGAAAGTTTCCGAATGTACCCAGAGAGGGATAGTCTTTGCAATAAAGCGCTGAAATTGGGGAAAATCTTCAGATATAACCCGATATGGTTAAGGTTAAGGAATTCTAAATTGAACAAACTGCGACACACGACATTCGGACTACGTGAGCTCTAGGTGAGCATACTGATTGATAATAAATTGAACAAATATACATATGTGGACAACACCCAACTTAACCCCCAATTGAAAAGCAAACTCACGACCTTCAAATTAAAATTGAATTAACTTCCAAGTGACGCGGGCCTCTCTCTGCGCCTAAAATTTGCGCCATTTCGCCGTACATAAGTCAATTAATTTCCATTTAGCTCTCATTAGTGTTCATTAAAAAGGAAAACCAAAATAGTCGAGCTGAAAATTGTTGACTCAAAGGCAACATCCCCGCCATGAAACGTGAAACTCTCAAGCTGCTAATTGGTGCTATTATGAAGTGAGGGAATCTCTTGCCAAATCCGCGGTTGGTAATTTTCTCAACAAACACGAGAGACTATCCAGTTGGAAAGCCGGCACGAACGAATAAAAGTGACAAAATAATTACCTTTGATTAAATCTTATTTAATAATTAATAACAAACATTTCTTTTCAGGTTTCCTTTTCAACTAGTTGAATTAAAATTCAACAGAACTGGTAAAAAACTGGTTTGTAGCCAGTTAAATGTTGAGTTAACTAACTTAACCGGCTAAAAAGCAGTTAAGATTATTGCAGGGTTGCAAATATATTATTGAGGCCGGGAAAAAATATTCCCGGAAAATAATGAATGGTGGGAATTAATGGCCCAAACTCATGACTTAAATATCTGTGTGAGAGTATGACTAATAGCCCTTTTAGAAATCGCGATATATAGTAAAATCGTATGATTAGTCTATAACAATAGATCTGAATTTATTTTATAGTGAATTCTTTAAACTGAAATAATGCACTTTGTATATTGATAGTTGCCATAACAGAGTAATCATATAATAATTATGTTCAGATAACTTTGACGCCCACCAATACACACAATACACGCTTTGGAACGCCTATTAATACGTCATATTTTATGGATTTTCTTATCACTTCTTCTGTTTGCTTATAAATTGAACTCTCTTAATTAAGTCTAGTCATACTAACCAAGCTGATAAAATATAACAAAAATGGACAAGAAAGTAAACTGCAAAATTGACTCACGATCTACCGCATTATGACGAAACTTTGAGTACATTCTAGGAAAAATAATTTACTACGATTAATTTGAAGACTTTCAAGTTGTAAGTAAATAATTATAATTTTAGAACAGCGTTGGTCACAAGATAAAACTAAAAGAGACATTGTAGAGTTGAAGAATTCCAAATTTCAGTGGCATTGTTTTTGCTTTACGGAAGAGCAGCGAGAGCTGAAAGAGACACTGGGTGCCCACCTAGGTTTTTACATGGTTTTATGAGTTTTGCAGCTGGAAAACTTTTTTTTTTTATTTTAGCCAGTGTACTTATCGAATACAAATTTAAAAAGGAAGTAGAGGTATACTATCTTGTTCTACGTATGATAATATCGCCAGAAATTTGTTTCGCAATTCCCAACGATTACGCAAATCAATAAAACCTGACGTAAACAATATTAAGGGTTGGCACTTTATCAACTTAATCGCTACTGCTGCTGGATATTTGTATAAATATTTATTACAAATCAGAAATCATTACAAATCAAGAATTTCAACTCTAAAGGCAACTACTGTTTTCAAAAAATAATTCTTCATGCATATTACATATTAAATGAACAGTTCATGCTATTTGTAACGATTCTAGAAGAACAACACCTTCATCTAAGTACTCACAAAGAATCCATTTGGGGAAACGATTATTGGAAGATTTTTGAAGGGCCTGAATAATGAGTGCAAACTTTGACCCGCTAAGTTGTGCTAAGCGTAAGCTGAAAGAGAAGCGCTGATGTTAGCTACGTTGTGTATTTTATTTAGTGTGTCGTCACATATGAGAATATATTCAACCCACGAAAGCCAGAAGGTGACACAGTACAAAAGAAAAATAAAAGTAAGTCATCCTCAAGGCTTCTCGAAACCAAAGGCATAAATAATGGCACTTTCTGGGGCTAAGAATGTATATAATATATTTAAAAAACTTAACTTTTAATGGTTTTCACAGCATGATTTCAGAAAGGTGTTAAAAATAAAGTTTTATGGTTCTATTAGCACCAAAAATCAGAAATTCTTTTACAACTAGAATACCTATAAAAAGTATCTTTAGTGAAATTGATATATCACCGGAGGGAGAGCACTTAATGGGCCCACAAGTCTAACCCTATTAAATAAATTCTCATTCTGACTGTCTCGTTATGCATTTCCCACCCCCCACCAAGCTGCCCACTTCCATGTCGCGTAATTTTATACGGAATACAGAATTTTCTGCCTACATTTACATATTATATTCCCCTTCGGCCAGGCTGTAGTATATATCCCCGTAACTTGGGTGCTTAGCGCGTGCCGTCGGCATTCGGAAAAAGCTGAAGACATGCCAACAAAAAGCCAACTGAGCTGCGCGAGCAATATAAAACGAAAAGAATTAAGTGGATGATGATGTCTCGCAGAAATTGACTTTTTGCACTGACCTGCCCTCGATTTCGTGCGGCGGAAAATTGCGAGCGTTGCAGAAAAATCACAAGTGTAAACAGAAAAATTGAAATATACATATATGTATATATATGTACATAATAAATATGCCCTCACACGAATGTTGCTCAGGGGATATCAATTAAACTGATTGAATCACGCTTAAATGAAACGCTTTGGCATTGTCATACAGTTGGTGGATGGGCATTCCGGGTGTTGATTGAAAAAGTGAAAATGAGTAGCTCACAGAAGTTCGATATATTACAGTACAATCTGACTAATGATTTTATTCTTTGTTACAATATGTTAAATAGTTAAATTAAATAAAATGTACATTGACTTTGGTACCTTACAGATTTTATTGCATACTTTTAGACACATTTTAAAGGTATTAAAAACCGTAATGTTTTCTGTGGCCCCTATTATAATTATTTCTAGCAGTAATATTAGATTTTGATTTCTTTCAGTTTGGATTAGATTTTCATTATTTTCATGGATAAGAGCTAAAGTCTAAAGAAATTTAAGTATTTAAACCTCTTTGAGAGTTGAATACAATAGAGGTATATTCTTAATATAATGATTTGCTATTATATGATACAAAAATGAACAATTATAACTATCACAAGGCCGTATTTAGTGTTTATACTATTCGTTCGCATCTAAGAACTGTGCCGATAAGAAGTATGCAATGATTTAGTGGCTAAGTTACGTACGTGACACGTGTACTCTATGGTCGCGGCACCTGACTACTGATATTTTTGCTGCGCAGTTATGTAACTTAGTACATTATAACAGTGATGTTAGATATAAATTTCTATCATATTAGGTAAAATTTTCGATAGAAGAAAGGTGATATAAGCTTTTATTATTTTTTGAAACACTTGGAAACGAAGAATTATAACTATCACAAGGCCATATTTAGTGTTTATAATATTCGCTAGCGCCAAAGAACTGTGACGCTAAAAAGTATGCAATGATTTACTGCCCAAGTTACGTGCGTTCACTCTATGGTCGCGGCGCCTGACTATTGATATTTTTGCTGCGCAATTACATTCATATATACCATATTCTATACTATCTAGATATTGCTTAGACATTGATAATAACGCTGCTCAAAGCGCTTTGTCAGCGTTTATCATTTCCTTTTTTTTACAATTCACACCTGCGACAGCCTCATCATTTGTGACCGTTTTGTCATTGAAAGCAAGGGTTCCCTGTACCCGCCAATCAGACTTTGGGTGCAAGTAAATAGACACAAATATTTATTCGCAGACACTCAGATAATTTCAGTTTTTGTGGGGCTAAAAATGATAAAAAATATAATGTGGAAAAAAAGCAACAACAACGACGACGACGACGAAGGCGCCACAGCACAGCGAATCGAAGTGAATGAACGTACGTAAGCCTGTGTGTGTGCGCCTATGTATGTATATGTATGTATTTGTTGGAAACCCGTTACTTATGGCGAATGACGAGGCGCAGAAGAGAGGCGTTGAAATTGCCATTCGCTGGGTGCAAGTTAAGTGCAATTTCGGTGCAAATGCACTGGGCGGAAAGTGGGCGGCGCACAGTGGAACACACAGCGAAATGTCAAGGCCAAAAGTCATTAGTACAAGACAATTCGGAAATGGACTTATATTCTATGCTGGCTTTATAAGAAGACGCTTAGCAACAAGGCTAGAGAAAACGAAGAGAATTTTCTGTTGTATTTTTATCCGTGGCGAATATACTTTTTTTTTTGGCAATGACCACACTTTCCCCTCGACCACTGTGCGATTCAGGGAATATAAATAACATAATGCCTAATAAATATCGGACGTGATATAAGATCAATAATTATTTCAGCGTAATTATCGTTCACGTAATTGTAGATAGGTAATTGCATGTAATACTGGTTTTAATAATTTCTTTCTGCAATTATAAGGAAAGCCTAAAGCTTACTTACAATATATTATTTAATGGGTGATGAAATAGTTAAGGTAAACATAGTACTTAAAGAATTTATTTTGTTTAATTTAAGAAAAATATAATAAGGTATCATAAAAAGAAAATATATGTTTCCAATTAGAAATTCGGGTTATTTTTTCTCTGTGCATCAACATAAGCTCAGATCTTTATCTCCCCCAATTGCTTGCATGTATGTATGTGTATTGTTTATATCCGTGAGTCAGTTGGGCAGCACCGTGCACCTGGAATCGCTCGTTAATGAGTCAGAACTCAGCACGCGACCAACGCAAGAATTGGTAACTCGCACATTATGAGCGATTTCGTTATTATGCTTTTGTTAATGGTAAAAGAGCCCAGCACACACACACACACACACACTCGCACACTCACCTAATACTTTTCGCAAACAAAAATAAGAGTCCAGAAGGTGGCTGAAATACTGTGTGTGTCCCAGATGATGTGGCTTCACTGAAGAACTATGTATATTTTGTGGTCCTCCTTATTGCATTACATAAATAATCTCAAGCGTTGTCTGAGTTTGTTTTTTTTTTTTTTTGCGTTTTGTTGTTTTATTTTTTCGCCGTCACATAGCCTTAAGGACGCGCAATTACCGTTTCCAGTTGGCTCGAACTCCTTGGCTTTTGCCCTCGCGCAGCACCGATTTCTTGTGCCCTAAACTACTACCACTACTTATGCACTGTCACTTTCGACCCCAACGATGGGCTGTTTGTTAGTTCTTCGCGGATTTTAATTATATATCTTTTTTTCGACTCGGGACTCGCGACTAGAGGTGTGATAACATCGATGGTACTATCGATACTAACGGTGGATGCTTTCGGCGGTGCTATCGATGCCAAGACCAGTGTGACCACGCCGAAAACGGAAATATACCATACTAATTTAAAAATGATTATTAAATTTATTTTATGTTTTATTTTCAGCAGAGAGAAAGCGAGACGGTAATATCAATACTCAATAAACTCTTATTTTACTTTCGTAATATTTATGATGAATGAATACATTAAAAATCTGTTTTATCTTGACTTTGTGTATAAAATACTATCAACTGTCACCGTGGTCAATACAGTGGTGGTGGCACTATCGTCTAGAATATTGCGATAGTACAAACAAATTTGTACAATTTCTAATAGGTAATAATTAAATTTAAGTAAAAGCAATAAATATTTACATATTTAAATCAAACCAATGAACATTGATTAAAATTGTGTGTGGAACGTTGTTAAACAAATACGTATTCTGAACCCGAGTGCAAACTTGACTATTAAAACAACAATCGGATGCATTATCTTTGCGTCGAGACCATCGTTTTCGTTTTAGAAAACCTCAGGTGAAAAAACAGTTAAAATATTTAAGAATGTTAACTAATTGGCATTGAAAATCTCGGTTTCAGAATTCCAGTTCCCTAGGACCTGGTGTCCCTGCTTTGAAACGCCACTTCTTATTGCACTGACCATTAATTACAAATTTCCTAATTGGTTTTAGGGTCCAATAAAATGTAAAATTCTTGTTTATAAATTGAGTTTAGTGGCCATATAGAATAGAACAAATAGACGTCGTTTCCTCGCAACTTGTCACACACTACAAAACTCAAAATGTAAACAAAACTAGATCCAGTCGGTTTATAATCCTTAAAGAACAGCCTTCGTACACACGGAAACAAAGTCCAAATAGAGCTCCTGAAAATACCCTTGTCGATGCCTTGTTTAAGCCAAAAGTGAATCACAAAATCCGAACGTATTTACGTTAAATTACAAAGGGAATTCGCTTTATTACCAAATCAAGTTCTGTTTATTGTTTGAACATATTTAGAAGTTCCTAAAACAGAAGAGAGAGGTTGATTATTAGCCTGTCGGCCCAAGGATCTGGTAGTCGAGAGTCTTACTTGGTAATGAGGCCGTCCTTCTTGGCCAGACGCACAATGCAGTCGTCAGACTCGCCCATGCGACGGATCTCTCCGCAGATGGCGTAGGTCTTGGAACCGTCGGTCTGGCGGCCGGTCTCGGGATCCACATCGACGATGCTCAGCTGCACGGAGGCGTGGTCCTTGGCGTGGATGATCCTGTTCGACGCCGAGCTGCAAATAGGCAAGAGGAGGGAGTTAGCACTGGACGGCAGGAATGCGCGGGGAACACGTGTTTCACTTACCACTTGCGGGGCACGTACAGATCAACATTCTCACCGGCGTCGTTCTCCATTTTAGGGTACTGTAAGGGGGAAAACAATTAGGTTATTATCTGATAACTTTTTGGGGCTCAAACGGCCGGTTAACTCACTTTTTTGTAGAAATTTACAAATCTAGCGACCGCAACTCGTCGATGGAGGCGAAAAAGAGAAAGAGACAGCTGGACGTGAAGTTGGTTGCGCTGCGGGTCAGTGCTGCCAACTTAGTTTCTTATCGGCCAGATCTGGCATTTTTAACCATCAACTCTCTTGACTCTTGGCGGGAAATTTGGAATTTTTGAAAATTAAACTGGTCACTTATAAATTACCAAAGAACTTCCAAATACTACAGCAAATCGAAATTTTTTCTGTTAGGAAAAATCTCAATATTAAAAGAGCTCTGTTATATAAAGCCTAGAACATTTCAAACTGCCTGTCCCTTAGATTGAACAGCTCGTTTTGCGTTACAATAATATACATCTTATACAATGGAAAAATACGGATTGCACTGTGAAATTTTAAGCTGAAGCAAATAGGTATGTAGATTCGGGAGGTAATCACTGATTTGTCATTAACTTACTATCGCTGCCGTGGTCAAACGCGAGTGTTTAATCAGATGAACATTGTAAAATTTTAGCTGAGGAACTCAATGAACTGACACGCTTAATTCGATTTTAAACATACGGTTTTATTTTGCACAATATTGAAAACTTTAACTTCTTATAATACATAAATTCGTTTATATTCACAGTTATGGATTGCGACGGTCAAATAAATGTTGCCACAACTGCGAAATGCCTCAAAAGTACTTAAATATGATTGGTACAAACGACTTGTACACTGCTGAGGGGAATTCCGATTTCATTGAGTACGATAATTGTCAGTCAATTTTCAACTAACAATATATTGAAAAATATTCATTATAACTTCATCAAAAGTTTTGATTCAAAACTAAAATGGCTTTTTTCTGGCAATTTTTGAATTTGATCTAGCCGTTTCTAGCAGGTTTGGAAGGTTACTTTAGCTTTTTATGGAAAAGTTGGCAGCACTGCTGCGGATAGAGGTGCAGAAACATCGAGTGGCCCATCGATAACATCGATGCTTAAGTGACCACCATCGAATAATGTTTTCACTAGCAACTCTGCTGGTTTGAAAGCACAAAAAGAGCACAATTTACAGGCATTTTATTTGTTTCAGAAGCAATCAGTAACTTGTACTAAGCTTTTATTTCCATTTTACAGAACCATTCATCAAGGATAACCTTTCTCTTTACAATTTTTCTCCACCTATAGCTTTGGGTGGCGCGCTTTGACGGGAATTTTTGGTACTCATTTTAGGCGGACCGTCTCATAGTCTTTTTGGTATATTTTTAAACAAAACTATTTGCAGTTAATTATTGTGATAAAGTTATAATTTAATAAGTTGGTTTTGAAATGTTGCTTAGTTTTGTTGGATAGGCTATTTAAATTTATACATAAATTATTGGCGCCAATTTCAAATAATATATAAACGATGATTTATTTTCTACATTCCACAAATTATAAAAATAAAATAATGTTCATTTTATTATTATAATATACTTTAATGAAATGAAAACAAAATTAAATTGTAAAAAATAGGGAAAATATCGATCGAATGGATGTTAGGCATTTAGTTCAGTATATTTTCTCAGAACTTGCGTATTTTTTTTCGCTTTCCATGAACGGTCACACTCGCCGAGCCCAGTTGTAGGCTACAATTTCGCGACGGGAAAATTCTATTGCATATTTATTGGTGCATCAAGTAAATGTCTGCGATTCTCCATAAATAATTGCACCGATTTTGGCTTTACTCATCATTACTGAAGACAGGATGTGAGTATTGATTTTGGCAAATAAAAGTCAGTCAGTGGTTGTGCGCTGGAACGGGGTGAGGCGGGGAGCGGGGGGACTACTTCTTTTGACCTCGCTCGGTGTCAGCACCGATTTTCGTCAATGGGAAGCAGTTTCCGTTATTTCAGGCTCTTTTATTGCTTTACACTTCCTTCGATTTCGCGTGTGAATGTGTTGTGGGTGGATTGTGTGTGGTAGTGAACGGGCTGGGAGGGAGAAGGATTGTTTTCATTGTGTTAATACGCGCCATGTCCCGGAATTTACAGTCCACGTTGCCTATTTATAGGCGTCGCTGAGCATTCGCAATTCAAGTCGCGTGTATATTCAATGAACTTTCAACGGCGGCGTTCAACGCCTGAGGTCAGCCTTATTTGTTTTTGCGCTGCTCTCGCACGGCATGATCCCTCTCACTCTCTTTCTCTTCATCGCTGTGAGAGAACGGGTAGAGTACATAGAGTAGACGAGGACATACCGTGTTTTTTTAGTGGAAAAATATAAAAAGATTTATATAATGTTGGTTAAATGTAGGATTCCTGGATAAATACTCTTACAAGGCAAACGACTACTTTTCTACGTTATATTAATATCTAAATTTCTAATTAATTGACTAAGTTTTAAAGTTGCAAGAAACTATTAAGTTCCCCATTGAAAACCTACATTTAATCAGCTGAAAAGTAGGCAATGTTTGTTGAAAAAGAATTTGAATGGTCGGGTAACACTATAATATGTTTGTTTTCCACTTTAAATCGAAAATGTACAGCTACAATCAATATTTTTAAAAATGTATCCTAACATTTGTATAATTTGTATATTAATATTTATGTTTTCTGTGTCTGAATTCGCTAAGCTTAGCTTTCATTTATAAAAATCTATTTCAAAAAGAGAGAATGTTGACCAGACTTCCATAATCCCCTGCAATCCTCCAGTACAGGGTATGATAAAAGCTGCAGCTCTCTGCAGTCGCTTTGGGATTTGGCTTTCTCAGTTGCTCGCCAACTTTGCCAGCAATCGGTCCCCTTCGCGTCGTTTGCTTTCCGAAAAGCCGAGCGGCGTGACTCTTGGTTTATTGTGAATGTTGTTTGTTTCTGTTGTGTTCCGGTGCCTGAGACTTCTTGAGGTAAGATCTCACAAGTGGCCAGGTCTGCCTGTTGACCTTTTATTTGTGCAAATGATATGATATTTTTGCATAATGTGTTGTTATGCTCTTAGCAAAAATTAAAGCGAGAGCAAAAGAAGATAAAATGAAATGAGATCATGATAACGCGAGACGCTATTAATAAACTGAAACACGAAATAGCGAAGACCCCAGAGACCCGTAATAAAAGCAGAAAAACTGTTAACGCAACGAACTGAAAGTGAATCTAATCATTTGGTCTCGTAAAAATATATATCACTAATTACAACAAAAGTTAACGCATAAAGTGTATAATAAATGTTCATTAGGAAAGTCGCACTAAGTTGACGAATTTTTCGGTGTTTTCTGTAAGGTGTTTCTACTCTCTATTGATAATTTAGATTATATATAGAAGTAGAATTAGTGATTAGCATCTGGGAAAAATCACTACATTAAACGAATTAAAATTAAATCCATTTCTATTAATTTTTTTTAACTTTTT
>JAEIIU010046007.1:0-30453 GCA_018874675.1 Drosophila baimaii | reverse complement strand
ATGACTCCTTCACTGCGTTGCAAACATCATGGCAAAACTATAATACCCTCTGCAAGGGTATAAAAACTTGATTGATAGAAACTGATAAAGATATAAATATTTTTGAATATTTGACGAACTTAAAATATATATAAATATTATTTAACATAGAAAAACATCATGGAATATATTTAATTATGAAATAAAAATATGTTTTTAAAGTTGTTGCCAAGCAATCCTTTCGCAACTCGTCTGATTTATGTCTGATTTATTTATGTCCGACTACCCCCCTTTATCCCGGGGGCTCTTCAACGCCCGCAGCCATTTAGATCATCATTACGGATGGCAGCAAGCTGTTCGTATTACGATTATGATTATTTCCATTATACGACCTCCGAGCGAAGCCAAAACAGACTCCTCCATAGAGCCGTATAAAATGCGCTCCTTATACGACCCATATATGTATGTATGTATATATGCCCCGAGCGAGATGAGCTCTCGAAGGCTGTAAATCTTTTATCAAATCAGCTAAATCTGCCACGCCTCTAATTAAGTGCTCGCTGGGTGCGGGGGCGTGGCATTTCGGTGGTTTGGAGGTTGAGGGGTTTATGTAGGGGTGGTGTACTTAAAGTCCAACTTCAATTTTTCGCTGTGGTTCACTTGGATATACCACGTATAAAGTATAAGGGTATGATGAACTATAAAGTGAAGCATAAAATGAACTTTAGAATGAACTGCAGGCTGAACCACAGAATAAGCAAAAGAGTGAACAAAAGAGTGGAGAACAGAGTGAACAAAAGAATGAACAAATGAGTGAACAAAAGAGTGAACAAAAGAGTGAACAAAAGAGTGAACAACAGAGTGAACAACAAAGTGAACAACAGAGTGAACAACAAAGTGAACAGCAGATTGAACAACAGAGTGAACAACAGAGTGAACAACAGAGTGAACAACAGAGTGAACAACAGAGTGAACAGCAGAGTGAACAACAGAGTGAACCACAGACTGAACAAGTAAGTAAGAGTGAACAACTAAAATAACACTAAATAACTATGTAAGCAAACTAAATTGTAAATAACTGAATTAACACTAAATGAACATCAGAATGAACAAAAGGGGGAAACAATTGAATGAACAATTAGACAAAAATTTAAAATTTCCCTGTTTACTGTTGATTGCAATGAACTTTCTTATGAAAGGCTAACAAAATAATATCATTTTAGCCGCCAAAATGTAGGCTATGATTTTCTGCAACTCAACTACCAGGTACTTTTATGGTCGAGTCACTCCATCTATGCACAATCCCTACTTATTTTATCTGTTGCGGTTGCTGACTGCTTCTGAGTTTTTATGGAGCACCTAAAAGCGATTTTTATGGCATATTTAAAATTGCATTTAAATTTTCCGAGGAACTAGAGGTGAGCTGTGGCGTGGCATGGCTTGGAGTGTGGATTCGTGTGGAGTGAAGTGAACTGAAGTGGGTGGGAAATGGGTGGATTTAGCTGGTGTGGCGTCACGCATTTGAATATTATAATTGTGGAGTTTTTCAGTGCGACGCCAACGACGACGACGACGACGAATGATTCTTTGTCTTTTGCTCTTCCGGGGTTGAGAGTGCTCCTCCATCTCCTTACTCAAACTCTAACTCTAAGGGTGGCTCTAAGCTATTCCCTCCGCCTTCGCATATATATACATATATTTTATGCCGCTAACAATCTCATTAAAATTTTATGCGTATGCGTCTGAAGGCAAGAGTCTGCTCCGCCTCGCATTCCTCCTCCTAAAGGTGATAATGGGGCCTGGAGAGAGAGAGATGGGGCACGAGAACTTGGTCGAAAGGCGTCTAAATTGCTACAATTACGTTTAAAATGTGTGCCGATGATGATGATGATGAAGCATAGGGGAGAGGTGGAGGTGGAGGAGGAAGGAGCAGAAATAGTGGGAAGAACTAAGATGGGACTAATTGCCTTAATTTATTGCTTTAGGCATAAGTTGTGCCCTCCATTTGGCGAGATTTTCCCCAACACCTGAAAGGTGTCGCCCTCTGTAAACGATATTGATAAATAAAATAAATTGAATTGGTCACGAAACTCACTAAATAAAGAAGTAAATAAATATTCCTACTCAAAAGAGAAGCTCTCTCTAATTTAAAGTCTATAGTATAAAATTATTATAAATATACAAAATCAATATTTATTCACCAATTTCAAGTCTCCATTAATTTGATTTATGAAAACTGAGCTCTAAATAAATAAATTATACATATTTTATGATGCCTGGACTTAAATAAACAAGCTTTGTATTTTTCCAGAAACATTCTAATTATTTCTAAAATTCCCAAAAATAATTTGGAATGCAAAAAAACACACACACACACAAATCATCAACGAAAAATGTATAATTAACACATGTCCGAGATGTATATTATTTTTATTTATTGCAAAATACTTTACAATGCGACACGCCTGAAATTCCTTCTAACCAACAAAAAATGTCGGAAAATTTTGTGATGAACGTATTTTAAATATTCGCGACGTGGAAAAATATATACATATAAAATATATTCTTTGAGAGATCGAGAAATAGCCAGAATGTGCACATGTTGGCTGCATTTAGCGGTGGCGCCGCGGCATTCGCCGTTTGTTGCGCTTTAATTGCCAAATGGTTCAAGGCCGTTTGGCGTCTTTTGCAAGTGGATTTCGCTGTAGACGCCAACAGAAACAAAACCAGAAAAAAAAACAGAGAAAAACCAAAAAAGTTGAACACAATTTTTGGTGGAGAGAAGACGCTGGTGGGGTTCTCTTGATGACAGACCAAGGAGGCTTATAAGTGCACAGCCGCCGATGTCGTCGTCGTCGTCGTCGTCTGGTCACCTTATTGGACCACTCAGCCATTAAGTGGGTCAGAAGTTGGCCCGCGGAGGCCTCAATATCCATTGGCAAATGGAAAGCCGAAAACGTTTACAAAAAGGCAGCGAAACAGCAATTAAAACATGGTAAGGCAGCAAACTTCAAGGTCGGTGCCTGGATGACAAGAGCTGAGGGGAAAAAAGAAAAGTTTAAGTCAAAGGTTTACATGAAAATCGAAAGCTGATTTGATTATTCCAGTGGATATAAAGGATTTCCCCTGAGAAGCTCTTGAAAAAATATGTAAATTTTGTTTTTGTACCCTCGCAGGGTATTATAATTTCGGATTCTTCTGAGCGATGTGTAGGTTTTGCATTGGTATCATATTGGATTTTAAGTATTTCCCCTCAAAAAATCTAAAAAGAATATATATATTCTTGTTTTTATATATTTGCAGAGTATTCCAGTCCGAAGTTTGAATAGTAAAGGAAGAAGGATATAGAGATAATCCTCAGTGATGTGTAGATTTTGCTTTGGTATTATAGTGAATGTAAAGTACTTCCCATGAAGAAATCTTTAAAGCATATGTTTATTTTATTTTTATACTCTTGCAGGGTATTACATTTTTATGATTCTCTTTGGCGATGTTTAGGTTTTGCTTTGGTATCCTAAAGGATGTTAAGTATCTTTCCTGAAAAACTCTCACGAGCATACGTATATTTTTGTTTTTATACCTTTGTAGGGTATTCGAATTTGTTGTACAGCAATGAAGAAGAAGAGCAATGTGTAGGTTTTGCTTTGGTATCATAGTGAATATAAAGTGTTTTCCTTGAAAAGCTCCTGAAAGCATATATATGTATATTCAGGTTTTAGTACCTTTGCAGGGTATTCTAATCTTATTCAGAAGTTTGCACAGCAATGAAGAAGAACGTTTTGATAATCCTCAGCGATGTGTAGGTTTTGTTTTGGTATCAACAAAATATGTATATATATTTTGTTTTTTTTTTATCATAAGCGCCTCTAGTCTGAAGAAAAGCTCCTTCTCAATGAAAAATATTTATAGCTTAGCTTTTCAGCTCAACCTTTGTGCAGTTTTTATGGTTGATCTCCGTTTAGAGACCACCCAGGATCCATTCCGGTGCTTTCTTTGTCGCCATTGAAGTGTTTGCCATTCCTGATTTGCCCCGGACACCATCACAGCCCGTGGACCGATTCCAGCTGGCAATGACTTTTCTGTAAACAGGCAAAGCCACATCCTCCAGTCACATCCCCATCCACATCCACATCCCCCCCATGTCAGCACAGCCGTCGAAGAAGGAAATTGAATTGCAGTCATGATGTTGACATTGCGTGCAACAAAATAACCCGAGACGCAGGGCCAACCACTCAGAGTTCTGTACTCTCTCTCTGGATATATCGTAATGTTATTCCCCGGAGTAACCCACAGCATTGGGGGGGATTGGGAATTGGGAGTGGGTTATGGGAATAGGAAGAGGAGTGTGTGTGAGTGTACGCGTGCATTGACATAAGATACATTATTGCAAATTGTTTCGATTTCATAAGAAATTTTCCACAACAAATCCTTGAACGACATTTTCGCCATTCGGGTGCCAGGAAGTTAGAGGGGGGAAGGGGGGAAAGAAAAGCTGCGATTGCGACATGCAATCACATGTCGTCTCCCCCCTTTCGCAACACGCCGCCCCTGGCATTCTCACACATTTTATTTCATTTGTCGAGCATTTGTTTCGCTTTTTCTTGGCCCTCTGTTTGGCTTTTCTTTTTTTTTTTTTCTTTCACAGCAAGTCCTGCCGAAGGATCACTTGCTCTGTTGGCTGCTGCCCAAACGGAGAAGGAGGAAAAATATAAGCGAAAAGCCTTTTTCCAGCGTTTTTCATTTAGCAAAATGAGCAGCAGCGCAACGCAAGAACTTTTCACCAAGGCGAACCAAAAAAAAAAAAAAAAAATCAATGAGAATTGCGGCCAAAAAGGAAATCATTTGTTATTGAATCCGGCTCAACAGCAGGGGTGGAGAGGGGGGGTTAGAGAGTGGGAAATGGGAAGGGGGGAAAGGCGTAAGGGGATGTTGTGAAAGTCAAGGGAATTGAAGTTCAGTTCAGTTAAGTAAATGCATCAAATAGAGCGTGGAATCGGCTTAAAAATTAAGCGTTTTAAATTTGATAAATTGTAAGGGCTTAAAGGGTTTCAATAAAGATATATAATACATCACGGAGAGTTTATATATACTCTGCAGATTCCAAGCTTCTATATAGGTTTCAAGTTGAGTTCCTTTGGCTTCCCATCTTTCCCTAAGAACCCCTAGGATAGATAGTTTGTTACAAGAACTAACCCCTTCCAAAAATTAACCCCCAATCGCAGCACCAAATAAACTATGTATTCCTTTTCATCTTTTTTTTTTTTGGGGGGGGGGTTCAATAGATTGAACAAATTCGAAACTTGTCAAATGCTGGACAAGCTTTTTGGAGACCCTGACATGGTCGAAGGGAACTGGCGAACCTTGGAGCAGCTCTCTGTTTGTCTCACTCTCTCCCTTCAGAGGACACATAATCAGCAAGGATGTGCCCAGGACTATGTCGACTGTCTTACATGATTTACATTTTTCGTCCATTGAAAATTCTATTTTATGTGGAACTTTGCCTTACAGTTGTTCCCCCCAGCACTCTAAAGAAGGGCATCTGAGGGGTTGTGAGAGTCATAAAAATGGGAAGCCAGGATATCATGTGAAGATATGTACGTGGATATCCTGGATAAGGAGGAGTTTTTTGGGAAGGTTTGGATTTGCAGTAGGTTAAGCCAGTTCTAGGGTTATTTATCTTATTTCTTTGTACGGAAATTTAAGGATTTAATGCTTAAATAAACTATTTAATTTTAATTTTAATTTTTTATATTAATTTTTAAGCCAATTTAACCTTAATGAAACCTATGAAAATGTTCTCATTAAATTTGGTAGCTCTAGCTCTTATACTTTCTGAGATATAAGGCTTTGTCCGTAAAGACGGACAAGCGAACAGACGGACAGTCTTTACTTTATAAAAATACAACAAATGGGAATTAATATTGCAAACCTCCTCTTAAAAAGTCATTTAAAATGTAAATAAGTAATTAAATATTACTTTCACAAATTTGTTACCTTCCAGGGTATCTCCTTGGTCCTTTCTACCTTTCTGAGCCGCATCTCTTACTCCTTGCAGTGGCGCGTCTGTTGCTACAAGCAGATCATTTCCTTGTTAACACGCCATAAAAGCTGTCACAACATGTATATGTCGATAAGTCGCCGGGTTCAAGCCACCCAGAAGTCGAGTGTCAAACGTTGTGTGGAGGGGGAAGGGAATCCCCGCACCAAAAGGCCAGACATTCATGGCTTGGCATTGATTCCAAAAGGAAGTCCGAGGAGCAGGATGAAAAAAGAGAGAAAAAAAAAGAAGAAATACTTTTGGGCCTCGCCAAACCAATTGCCAGTTTATTACTTACAATTTATTGGGAAGGACAACAAGAGCGCAGGACGCTCTCTACACCCCAGCAGCCAGAAAATATAAATAAATACAAATAAAAGCAAATAAATGGCGAACACAAAATATACGTATTCATGCGGCGAGGACGAAGCGAAGATGAAAATATACGAAATAAAAAATAAAAAAAAAAGGAAAATCCCCCGCAGCAAAAAGGGTTTGCTTTAGAGAGGGGGAGAGGGGCGGTAATGTGGTAACTAAAATGCACTGGGAATTATTTTTATATAAAAACATATACAAGATATTAGAAAATAGAAGGGGTTTACTTGGGAAAGAGAGCGAGATTGGAGTTTATTTTAGGTTTATTTTCAATAATTAATTGTACAGTTGTGCCTTTATAATTTTCATTTATTTATAGGAAATGTTTGTATATATTTAGGCTATAAATTATTTATTATCTAACGTGTATAGGGTGACATCAAAGTCGTGGGTGTTACACAGTTGGAAGCCCAGCGCTACCCTTTTCCATCGAACAACGCAGTTTTTTCGTCGTTTTTTTTTTTGGAAAATCATATTAAACGAATTACGATGAATTATTGCCCACAATGCCATATGTGTGTATGTATGTTCCAGTCTTGGCTTACGAGGGAGGCGCTGCGCCACTGCGCTGCTGCATTATTATTTTTATTTATTTATTCTGCATTTATTTATGCCATTTAAATATTTTAAATGACGCTATTTTTCACATTTTATTACCAATTTATTTTTGCTACGCGAATGACCAGGGCTGTCCCGACCTCCCGCAAAGTGCACTGCATTTATTATGCGGCTTGATACATACAGATACTTATATTTATGTTTAAGTGTATAATTATTAGTTTATAGTTTGTTTTAATGGCCAAACCTGAGCGAGTGCCAAGCATAAACTTTTGGCTTCACAGAGGGTTTTGTATTTACATTTTTATTTAAGCTATTTTAGTTTTTTCTTTTTCTGTCCTCTTGCGGCTGACATTTAATTACTTTTCTCGACATTTCCTTTCCTTACTTGTTTACTTTTTTTTTTCGTTGCGTTTTGCGTTTTATATTTTTGCATTTTACTAAGTGCACTTTTGATGAGCTCTATGCGGGGGGGAGGAGGAGGAGGAGTGTCATGCACAGAGGTCAATGCAGGCATAATTACCTGGCTGACTGACTGACTGCCTGACTCTGGAGACTTGCTGGCAGACAGAGCGGTTGCACGCCGTTAATATTTTCGCTAACTCATTAACATTTTAATACGACTCTCGGCGGCGGCAAACTCACATAAATTAAGTCGCGTGGACAACGCTGCGTATGCGGAATGAGCGTTGAGGCGACGCGAATTTCATCATTCAAAGGTCGCGCGCGCGCGCGCGCTCTCTGATCACTTCCATGTCTTATGGAATATATAGCTTTTTGATTTGGTGTAACGATCTGAACTTGCTGGGAATTGGATGATGTAAGTGTGGGCAAAAAAAAAATATAGGTTGGAAGGAAGGATATATGTAATAATTTATAAATCTAGCCATGTCCGTTTGTCCGTTTGTCCGTCTATACGGACAAATGCCCATATCTCAGAGACCAGAAAAGCTAGAGCTATCATTATTATTCATTTGACAATTTTGCCACGCCCCCTAAAGCCCATAAAAATTATAAAAATAAACTATTTTATACTATATCCTTGCAGAAAAAATAGTTCTCGTTGTTTCTTAGAGGTTTTTTATTTTTATTTTTAATTATAACATCTTTTAAATACATTTTTACTTGATTGAAATACTTGATTACTTCCAAGCAATAAATAATAATACCTCCTATGTATATCCCTTCTATAAATATTTCTCATAAATATAATCTATATCATTCCAGGAATACACCGATCGACATTCAACGGATATATCCACTTGACATGCGGTTATGCGGTTATTCCCCGAACCGAACCGTTCAAGGGTGCAAGTTTATATAGGGGTAAACACTCGCATATCAGATATCTGGTGACGACTTATCGGCAGTGCGCTGCGGTTCTGGGTAAAAAACTATATACTTGTTTACATTTTCGATATCGTAACGGATGCGATAAGTCT
The DNA here is from genome assembly GCA_018874675.1 of Drosophila baimaii. Classification (NCBI taxonomy): domain Eukaryota; kingdom Metazoa; phylum Arthropoda; class Insecta; order Diptera; family Drosophilidae; genus Drosophila; species Drosophila baimaii. The sequence continues at coordinate 22,062 of JAEIIU010046007.1, read as the reverse complement.
AGTGTTATTTCGATTCTGAATGCATTTATATGTATATATACCAGTGTCTGGGCACTATGATTTTTGCTGATATTTCGTATCAATTACGTACCATTGTGTCCCTACCATATGGTGGGATTAGTTACGGATTAGTTTACAAATATTTATATATTTACTGGAGTTAGCTTTTAATAAGCATAAGTTGGGGCGTTGTTTATGAGTTACATAGGGGGGGAATTAGAAAAATATTTAAGTAAGTAGCTTATAGACTTTCATCTATATAATATTCATATATTTATTATCTATGTATATAGGAAAACTAAGCTTATGTGATGACAAATCAAAAATATTAAAAATGTTTTAGATGTAAGCCTGGAGCCTGCTCTCTTGGCGTTATACATCTTACTATTCGAATGTTGTATAATTGATGTAGGAGTATGAGTTGCAAATATTAAATCAAATAGGTTTGTTTTGGCATATAACTAATTGAATTATAATATTAGAAATATGAAATATAATGTACGTATTACAAATAATCTGACTGATCTAATATATATATTTTCCTCTAGGGTTGTCAACCTTTAGGGCTTTTAAAAGGCATAGTAGTTTCCATAGTTTCCCTCGTACATGTTTAATTTATTTTTAAAAACTTTTTCGCTTACTGCTGCTTAGCCTGCACTTTGAACATTATTATCATAATCGATTGACGTCAATTTGTATTTGTTTTCTAAACGAGTATTTAAAGGAAAAAAAAAAACTATACAAAAAGGGGGCTGGCGGTGATCATTGGGTCGTTTGTTGATCTCCGTTTAGATCGTTATGCATTTGTGTTTGGCTTTTTGTTTGCTTTGAAATTAAGTTTTTAGCTATTTATACATTTTTTTTTTTTGACCATTGAGCATAGAGCTAAATTAGAAATAAAAATAAAAAAATTGGCGAATTTTCGCCACTCGCTGTGTTGGCCTCGACAGATTCGCGGAATTCATTTATCAGAATCGAACATTTGTTATTGTTGCTGCTGCTGCGGCTGCTGCTGCTGCTGCTGCTGCGGTTCAATTGTTTCGCTGTCGTAATTTATCTATTTGGGGAGAGGAAGTGAGAGTGAGAGCGAGGAGCGTCGGCGGCACATGTTTTGATTATTTTTATGAAAATTAAAATGCGTTTGCCTTGTAATTAGCCCCGGAGGAGAGTCACGGAGTGAGTGGAGGTCTTCCAGGAAACATTCGATTCGCTCATTGCCATTTTCGGGAGGAAGATGGTACAATCATGATGATGATGTTTGATGATGAGGTAATCTTCGCCCGGCCACATTTTGGCAGCTCAATTTGATTTTGCAATTAGCAGTTGTGGCCCTGGATTCATATTCCCAGCCCAGCCCATCTCCGTACCCAGTGTGCCATTGCCATTCCAAGATTCTGACTCACATGCTCGCCGTGCGGAATTCCACATTGTTCATGTATGTACATATGTTTTCTCCTTCACACTTATCGGTGCCTTTCACGCGGGCATCTGTTCTCTTTATCAGGTGCATGCTGTACCCGGGAGAACACACCTGAGAGCACCTGCACTGAAAAACAAAGCGATAGGCAAGCCAGCTGTTGATTAAAGTTGCTTGTTGCCACTGATTGAATAAGCAAATGTGTTTGTTTAAATGCTTTTTTGCATATAATAGGAATAGAGTAAATAATAGGCTTTTATTTAGCTTTTTTAAATATTTTAATAATCATTTTTAATTCACAATAAGTTGAAATCTAATAAATTGCACAATTAAGCTCTTGCAGTAGCATTTACAGGAGCTGGGTTGGGCACTGAATTGGTAGCTGGGATCCTGACTATAAAAATCACTGTTCAATTCTAATCTTACCTTTTTTAAATATGTTTATAAACATTTAATGTGGACAATAAGTTAAAATCTAATAAATTGCACAATTAATCTCTTGAAATAGCATTTACAGGAGCAGGGTTGGGAGCCGAATTGGAAGCCAAGAGCAATAAAAGTCACCGTTAAATTCTAATCTTAACTTTTTTTAATATGTTAATAATCATTTTTTGTTAGACAATAAGTAAAAATCTAATAAACTGCATAATAAAGCTCTTAAAATAGCATTTACAGGACCAGGGTTGGGCACCGAATTGAAAGCCGAGAGCCTGGCAATAAAAACAGCATTAATTCTTATCTTACGTAATTTAAATATTTAAATAATAGAAAAGAGGTAAAAATCTTATAAATTGCATATCTAAGCTCATAAAATAGTATTTACAGAAGCAGGGTTAGGCACTGAATTGGAAGCCGAGAGCCTGGCTATAAAAGCCACCGTTAAATTCTAAATTCTTTAAGACTCTTGTGACTCATGACAAAAAGCTTATCTGTACGCCACTCCCTCAATCCCAAAGGAGCTTCAAGACCCACTTAGCGCCCATTCATGCTTGAAAAAAAAAAACATTTTATATAAATTAATTCTACGCCAAGTCAAATAAATAATAAATAATCTTTATTGAGCCATTAAATTCCATCATCGTCACCGTTTTAAGCAAACTTATTTTCACGTCTGGCATTAATATATTCATCGTCGCTGTGCCCGTGTGTGTGTGTCAATCTGCAATCCGATACCGATACATATTTCTGCGAATATTAATACATTCGATTAAACAACACATTCATATGGCTTGAATTTATTTTAAAAATGTATTTCAAAGAATTTCGTTTTAAAAATAATACCCAACACCAATCCGAGAAAAATGTGCAACTCGAGAATGGTGTGACATAAATCAATTTCTGGGGCTAATTAAAAACATGTTAATTGCATCAGCTGGCAGTGAATGTATATACATATAGTAAATATTCGCCAAATATAAAATATATCTGCACATATTCCATTCACAAAATCGAATCAGCGAAGCGAGCGAAATCGCATAAATTAAAGCGAAAACAATTTGATAAATGCTTGTGAGAGGGGGGACGTTGATTTTGGAATAAATAACTCTTGTGACATACGAGCAGGCGAATACCAGATACACCGCTTCGACGACGACGTCGACCTTCGTGCTCATTATGGATTCGCAAGATAAATTGCACCGAAATTCAGGCAGAAGGTTAATTCGGTATACAAAATCCGAAATCCGGCTCCGATTCAAAACAAAACAAACTTTTAAAAAGTCCGAAACAATTCGCGAGATGCACTTGCTAATGAAGTTAACCATATTGTTGACTGCGATTCGTGCCAAGGTGCTAGCTGCTGCAGTGCGCAGTGCGGTGCATCTAACAGATACAGATACTCGGGGAATAATAATAAATCGTAATGAGGCCAGGCAGCACCCATCACAACGGAGATCTCCAAGTCCAGCTCATATGGTGACGTTATGGCAGTGACGTTGTAAAATTGTGACTGGCGTCAAGCTAATTAGTGAGTTTGTTCCGAGAAATACGTCGATTTTATGGCGCTACGAGTATAAATAAACCCCAACAATAATGGGTGTATTTCTCGAAACGGAAATTCCACAGAGAGCCGCAATTGTAACTATTAAGTAATCTCTCTATTTTTAAACAACTTTTTTTACATTTATTGTTATTATTTGATGCAATTAAGCATGATAGGAAAGCTGGGAAATTTGTGCGGCTTAAGAAAATGGCGTAATAAAAATTATTATATCAGGTAGTTATAGGATAAAAACAGAAAATATTTACAAGCCTGAAGAATGCATTTCCGACCTTTATCAGTCCCATCAGAAGCGTCCTTTAACCTTGTCCGTCTGTCCGTTTGTCCGTTCACAGTCTCAGAGACTGTAAGAGTTAGAGCTACTAAATTTGGTTGGAACATCCTTATGTCTTATAGGTAAGTTACTTTGGACAAGTAAATAAAAAAACCTGACAGTAAGCTCTGCATATATTTAATTATCCCATTAATTTACCTTGTGTGAGAATAAGAAAACAACCTTACTTTTAATTACCACCAAGAAAATTTCACAGCCAGTCTCATGTTTGGTTTTTTTCGTTTGCAAAACAAATTTTGTACTGCAATACGACAATTGGCACGTTTTTGGCTCCAGTTGCGGCTAATGGCACACCTGAGAACACGCATTTCCTATGGAGCAGCGGTGTCCAGTGGAAATGCAATTCATCAGCCACTTCTTTTGCAGTCTTCTGGCCTCCTGCTCGAACGGACACACTGGCCTCTCTCATACAAAACTGTTGATATATGATACTCGCATTTTGGCGCATGTTTTTGGGTCCGTATTTGTACACAATAAAAAAAGAATAGTAAGAGAAATGGTAATATTATTTTATAAGGCGAAAAATCTGGTTAATTTTAGTACGAAAAAATATTTAGCTCTTTAAGGTAATAAATATTAGCTTGTTTAAAATAAACCCCAAGAATAACCCATTCACATAATGAGAATTTGCGGTGGAATTGGTATATAAATAACTTTTGCAGTGGAATCACTTTTATTTAGATTGCGAATATAAAAAAGAAATAAATTAAACTCTGGGTTTCTTTTTTGGGTGTAGTATTATAGTATTTATAGGGGGTAAACAGGTACACTCACCTTGCTTAATTACAGAGATCCGTTACTTGGTGGCTATTTTTAGAAGAGTCGAAAATTAATTTGGTACAAGTTAATCGTGGCATTTGGCATGTTATATTGGCCACTTAAAATGATAATTGGACGCGACTAGAAGGAGTGACAAATCATTGGGGTTCCTTAACCCGCTGGTGAATAAGGCATGGGTTTATATTTGGCATGGGTTAAGGTCAAGGACACTCGCAGTGGTAGGTAAATGTACGGAGATTGGGATATTAATACTCGTAACATTTAGCTTTAGGAATGGGTTCTTTGACACCGATTGTGATTTAATTGTTTTCTCTAAGATTATGTTATGTTTTGGGAACTGAGACTTAAAGTCAAGGTTAGTTTATATTTATATTGGATGGGGAAATTATTAAAATTAGTTTTAATTGGGTACAAAAATGGGGATTTTGAACTTTAAGTTCTCATTTAGAAGGCATAGAATCAAGGTTATGTTGGGAACTCCTTGATGTCTTTTAATAATAGAAAACATATAATTTATTATATTCAAGAAAAAATTCTAAAATTCAATTTTTGCCTTGTAAACCTTTCCATGGCATTTCGTGACCCAATTACATAAAGTATCAGCTATAACTTCACCTTCTCCAATCACATAACCATAAAATGATTTAATATTGTTAAGAATGCGATAAAAACTTAAACCGTGCCAGTTCTCCGGTGTGCCGTTCTATTTTGTTATTAATGTTTGCAATTGGGTTAAGAATTTTATTCGCGACAACGGCGCCAGGGTTGTCACTCTTATTTATCACACATTTTAATTTGTAATTGTGTTGTTGTCGCCACTGTACTTGAGTTTTGCCGTTCCTTTCTGCATTATTTATACGAAATTTTATTGTTGTGGTTCTGCTGACGGTTTCTTCTTGATTTTTTGTTTTTTTTTTCTTTTTTGTATTTTTTATTTTTTTTCTTTTTTGTATTTTTTATTTTCGCCACCATGTTAGGGCGAAATATTTTGTGTTTGGTTTTTGTTTCTGTTTTTGTTTTTGTCTCTCATTGTCAGTCCGTCGCTGCTCTTTGTGTTTTGATTACGCAAATTAAAAGCGTCTAGACAGGGCATTCGATGGGTCTGAGAGGGGGAAAGGGCTCGATCAAGGGAAGGAATGGAACGGGGCGTAGGGGATGACCGACTGACCGAACATGATGGCGGGGCGTTGCGTTATGCAATCGCATAGCCAAAATTATCATGAATTTCCTGTGCCACATTAACAGTGTTGTCATCCTACAGTTAGCCGATTTTTAATAAATATTTAATTTATAAGGTAACATTGCATTTGAAGCAATTTTAGAATTTACTAAAAATATTTATAAAGCCTAAATTTAAATTTATTTAATTATACATTTATTCATTTTTTATTTATTTCATTATTTTTATTTATTTATTAAATTTTCTTAACATTTTAATATCCATATATATAATTGAATAAATAATAGCCATTAAAAAGCCTAACCGATATCACTGGTCCGCCTGGAGCAACGGTAAGTTACCGTAACGTCTTAGTGGGTGCGCCGAATTCTTCCTTTACGTAACAAGTCATTGGCTCTCCAAGGGAATATTTCCAGTTACGTGGAATTCGCAGCGTCGATGAAATCGAACGTAAACAAAAGAGCGGCCAAAGAAGAAATGAAGCAAAGCGAATGTCGGCAGCGGCGGCGGGCAAAGTGCAAAATAATTAAGCGGAATTTTTGTATTCGCAAACCATGCTGACTCGGCAAATCCGGCAAAGCGTGTCCAAGGACTACTTATGTATCATATTTATTATTTCAAATAATTGCACTTTATTACATTTCATAGCACTGAGCTTGCAGATGCTGCAGCATCTAGCTTTTGAGTGGGACACAGTTGACCGATATTGATATCGGTCAGTGCATCGAATATCGATAGTTCTTTCGCCAATTTTTTGCAGGTGAATAGTTTTTGTCAAAATAAAATGTATTTTTCGTGGTAATCTGTAAAGTAAATAAGTTAAAAAGTGGTTAATTATATAGTTAAAGACGAGGAGAATGTGCGGTTTATGGTAGTTCATCATAATACCAAAGATTAACGCGTATTTTGCAACTTTTAATTTTCGTCGTCGTGTTGGTGCGTCGGCAACACGGGTTCGTTGATCTCGACTCCTCCGGCTAATTAGAACGTAAAGAGCAAGTGAGTGACCTGCGACACTGAAGTGACCCCAGACAGCTGTTGCTGGTGCTCCTTTTGGTGGCGAGACTGGTGCTGCTGCTGCCGCACTTCATTACAGGATAATTGAATATGTGCGATGATAATTTCATTTTACGCTTTATAAACACAACTGCTGCTGCTGCTGCTGCTGCTGCAGCACAAGGGCACAACTGCCCCCGCCCCTCCCGCTCTTTTGGCAGCGGCAATTAGCGGCGCCCACAAGTAAATTTCCAAGGGGGCAGGGCGGCGGCAACAACAACTTAATTATTCGCCTGGACGAGCGTGGGCTATGTTCCAATACAAACATACATATCTTCACACATACATACATATGTACAATGTACATACTTATGTACGTGTATCCAGACCAAAAAGACCAGGACACAAATTATAAAATATCGATTGCCGTCAACCTACGCAAAAAAAAAATGAAGATAAAAATCCCCAAAAGAAGCTTCGCTTACCTTCAGAGTTTAACCCATTTAAACCTGGAGATTTTTTAAAATACAACTCTCCAAGATACTTAACGCCTTGGAGAATTTAAAGAGAAAAAGCTTCATGGCTTTCATGGTTTTAATAAGTAAGTAAATCACACTAAATCAAAATAATTTAAAATGTAATGTTTAACTAGGAGCATCTAAAACCCTTAAAAATATGCATTTAAGAATTAAATTAAGTAAAAACTAAGGTATAGCTATTATATTTATTATATGTTATGATTTGAATCATATAATTTAAAAAGAATAAGCTTAATGGCTTTCATGAATTTAATAGCTAAATAAATCAATACATTAATTTTAAATTTAATAGTTAACTAGGGATATTTATTGTGATTCAATTGATATATTAAATAATTCTTTAAATTATCTAAAAAAAACATCTAAAACCCTAAAAGATATGCATTTAAATAATAAAATTAAGTAAAACCTGAGGTATAGCTGTTACATACATATATTTTATATTATGATTATAATCATATAAGTTATTTTAATTAAAAACCCTTCAAACAAGTGCAAGGTATTATAGAAGAAAATTGATTATAAATAAAATTCCCAAGTTAAGGACTTTTCCGGACCTCTTATGTAGGGCTACATAATATTTTAAAATATTACAAGGAAAATTGGAATTAAATATGCTACTTGGGTTTACAATTCGTAAAGAGCCAGCTTTTTTTGCAGGACCTCTTAAAACCTACATAACAAATCCAAATATTGCACAAAAAATTCGAAATAAATACATACAAATGTGGGTTTACATTTTCTATAGAACTGGTTTCCTAATTTCCATTTTTAAATCCTATTTAAATTTCTTTTGTTAAAAATCAAATTTCCCCTTGCTTAGTTTACCATGCCAATATGGGTTAAAGCATTGCCTTTATTAGTCAGTATTTGCGTTTTTATTTCGAATTCGTTGTAATTATTTACATCGAAGATTGTGTTGACGAGACGGAGGCTCCTCTGGGGTCCGCTCCTCTCCGATCCGTTCCGTACACATCCGAAGGCAAATACTTGGCGGGGACTTACAATTTCAATGGACAATCCATCGGCGACGATGCTTTGAATGCCAAAGTGGCGGCGGCGGCGACTCGTATACCTACGACAACTGTCAGTTTGTATAATCTATATCTGTGGGATTGTTGTCTTGCAATTCGCCGTTGTTGTTGTTGCTGCTGTTGTTGCTGCTGCTGTTGTTGCCCTTGCTGTGTTGTTTCCCTTTTGGTGTTTTTGTTTGGCTTTCGCTTTTGTTATTGTTGCTGTCTGTCGTCGTCTGGAAGCGCCTTATCGGCGGCGCCTCCAGAAAATATGTCACACGTACGCGTCAAATTTTCTCAGAAAATAAACCGCAAAATAAGCATGATTCGCCTGATATGATACGGGGTGAAGCGGCGAGTATACCCCCGTAGCCGACGATTATGCGCGATTCCAATTTCAATAGTTTGGAAATCTATAAATATATGTGTATATAATTAAATAGAATAAAAAAAAGTCATTAACCATATCAGTTATCACTTATTTTGTTCCTAGAAAAAAATCTATTTATAATAAAAGCTAACAAAAATTACTATGAAATCATGTATTTAATGTATTTTTCAATTATATGTACAATAATTCTTGAAATGATTTCAATATGTTGTTGTTTCCTTTTAAGCTTTAAATAAGTTTATTGTTCAGCCACTTTTAATGTTGTTTACAAATTAAAAAGGCATATTTAAAAAAACAAAAATAATAACTCTTTGTTTTCCCCCAAATACAGATTCAGAAATGAAAACAAAACAATAAATATTGTTTGTTCCGTATCAAAAAAAAAAGAAGATAAAGAACGGAGCCCATATAATGAACAAACCTCAAATGGACTTCCTCAATACAAGTGCGCAGGATGAAAAGGGTAAGCCGAAGAAAATAAATAATAAAACTCACACATATACATATATATACCTATATAATCTGCTAAAAAAAAGTGTATAAAAATCGCATGCGCCAATCGCTTTTATTGCATTTGATGAACATTTAATTTTGATTTAATTTTTAATGATGCCACAGCAACGCTGCCTCCGCAGTGTGATATTTTATTTTTTTATTTGGGATTGAGCTACGTGATAATCGGGGAATATTGCCCATTACTGCGGCCACCCACAGATGAGCAAATAACAATGACAAACGATGTTTATATATATTTATATATATATTTATATGAGTCGGTTTATATACGGAATGAATGGGTCTGGGGGGGGACTGTTGTTTTGGCGGTAATTTTTTGCTCAATGCAGTTGCATTTCGCAAATTGGCATGCGGCTTATTTATTTATTTATTTTTGTGTTTAAATTTTAATGATAGCTCGGACGGACGGACGAGCTTGAGCATGGCAAATAAACAAATTAACTCTAAAAATCATTGAATTTGTAATTACATATGAGTGTGTGCGTGTGCGTGTGTGTATCTGCTGCGATTGTTTAATGTAATTGTTTTGTTTATCATTGTTGCATTTATTCGTGCGAGGTCTCTGTATATGTAGTTGCAGTAGTAATAAATCAATTATTGGAATTTCTCTCATAAAATTACTATCAGAATTTGTATAAATTTGATATATTTTGCGAATTAAATTCACAGAATTCCTGTAGCTCTGAAATATTTTTGGCTTACGAAGAAAATTTTATTGGTTGTTCCACTAAATAGATTTACATTTTTGATTTTATTTATTCCTAATTAGAGGTTTACAAGAGGTTTGCGAATGAAATTCACAGAATTGCTGTAGCTCTGAAATATTATTGAGTTTCCAAGAAAATGTTATTGGTTGTTCCACTGAATAGATTTAAATTTTCGGATTTATTTATGCATAATTAGAGGTTTCCAACAAAAAAAGTAATTAATGCATTGTTTATGAGTTCTATGGAAAAGATAAGCTGGTTTTAGTAAGTGATTTCTTATATATTATATATTATAATAATTTATGTAGTTTCATTTAAAAATGTATTCAACTGAAAGGGGAGGAGACAGCATCACCAGGCGTATAGATTTAGACATGTTCGTTCGTCCTTTTGACTGTTGTCCAGTTATCTGTAGAAACACCCTAAAAATGTATAAAACTGTCAGTATGAGCCCATAGCCCTAAACACTAGGCGCATCGATTTAGCAATACATGTATGTCCGTTTGTCTGTTTGTCCGTTGTCCGTCTGACTGTTGTCCGTTTGTTCGTATAAATACCCTGAAAGTGTATGAATCAGTCAGAGGGAGGCAACTCTGGCTTTATAGAATTGAATATTCTTGATTAAAAACTCTAGGCGAGTCGATTTAGCCGTGTCCGTCTGTCCGTTTGTCCGTTAATCCGTATAAAGACATACGTATATCTTAGAGACTGACTGTTGTCCATTTGTCCGTATGAACACCCTGAAATGTATGAAGAGAATTAAATATTCTTGATTAAAAACACTAGGCGAGTCGATTTAGCCGTGTCCGTCTGTCCGTTTGTCCGTTAATCCGTATAAAAACCTATATCTCAGAGACTGTAAGCGCTATAGCTCTCACAGTTGGTGACAACACTCTCTTATAGGTTGTACGCAGATCAAGTTTATTTATAAATTCTTTAAACCACAAGTCGGTGGTTCCAATCCCTTAACAACACACTAATCACTAATTGAATGATTCATTTAATTCCTTTTTAAATTCACTGATTTTAAGTGTCCACATATCTTGGACTGACTGTAGTAAGTAGTTCTATCGAATTGTTATTGTGACTCAGATGAGTGATTACTGTGAGTTTTTGCGATAAGAAACAATAATATTCCTTTTAGTTTTAAAGAGGTATTAATATATTTCTGCGAATTCGCCATGACATTTAGTTATTGGCCCCTTTTTCGATTTCGATTTCGCTTTTGTATACACTTATTTATTTTTTCATATTTGACCTTGTACTTTGCACAATTACTCAATAATTTTCCCACAATAACACGAAGTACAGTGGCGGCGGGCCCACAATGTCATCATTCAACTGTTTGCTTGGACTGGACTGAACTGGTCGTTGGTTAATTATTTAGTTATTTATTAATAGACTCACGCCAGAAACATGCACGGGGCACGGGAGCACAATTAAACGATTGTCAACAATAAAATTTATTAATAATTTATAATAGATGATCATGATGATGGTGATGCCCCGCGACCAAGTCGTGCCACAGCAGATGCTATCGTCGGCCCAAGGGGAAACGGAACGATGTGTGTGTTGTGTGTGTTGTGTTGTGTTGTGCTGTTAGGTCGTTAACAATTTTTCGAGTGCCGCTCAAGATTTGTGTTTTGGATAAATACAAAGTATGCGTTCCCACGAGATTTGGCTGTGAACATGACATTATGGTTGGGTTTTGGTGGTGTATATAAAGCCATAGGTACTGCTGCCAGGGATCTATTGTTTATATTCTACTTGCATTCGTGGCATCAAACTGGGTTCTCTGATAACTATGAAAATTGCAATTGTATCCTGGATTACTTTGGCAGTGCTAATGGTGAGATTTTTGTAGTTTATTAGTATTCAAAAGAAAAGGGATTAAAATATATATTTATTTTTTGTTAAGAAACCTGTGGCATTTTCTGTTAGTTATATTTTTAAAGGATGTTAAAGGATGATCCCTTTTCTCCCTTTTCTCTTTTAATCCCTTTTTCAATAAAATGGATTCTCTAAAATAATTCCCTTTATATTCCTTGAAATATTCTTAATTCCCTAAAAACCCTATTTATTTTGAAAGCCACTTGAAAACCCCTTGTGATTTACTGGCCCCCCTCTCTAACACCTCTTAACTTTTTCCTCAATTAGTGCATCGCCGAGGCTCAAGTCCCGGGTCCGCCGCCAGAGGCTATGGGCGCCGCTCAGGGCGGTATGGCCGCAGCAGCGGGTGCCGGCGGTCAAGTTGGAGCCCAGGGCAATGCAGGCGCCGATATGGCAGAGGGCGGACCTGGAGCTGGGATGTCAGCCGGCATTGGAGCGGGATCCGAAGTGGGCGCCAATGCCCAAGCTGGAGCTGGACGCTAAAGAGTCGGCGGCACTTGTGTTTGAAACTTCATTCTCCCCTCGCTGTTTGTTTAGGCCCCTTTGCACTTGTGGGGTTAAGCTTGAGACACTGGAAAATAAATGGGGGAAAATGTAAAAACATAAAGAAATCTATTTTATATAAATTTGGACATGAAAAGCAGTGAAAGAATTAATTCAATTAAATAATAAAATTAAAATTGCAGTCTAACGATATAAAATGCTTAAAATAAAATCTTAAAAAATTCTGTTGGGTGTTTTTTTTTATTATTCTTAAATTTGATTAGATTTTCTCTATGTGTATTTACTCGTATGACACACTGATGGCGCCAGTTTTTTTTTTCTTTGGAGAGAGCTCAGTGCCATAATTGATTTGGAATTGCGGGGCGTCGCCACGTAATGTGCCTGCCTCTCATACCTCCTCCTCCTCCTCATTCGCTTCGGCTTCGGCTCACATCAAATAAAAGCTGAAATATGTATTGTTTTGGCAGCTTAAATTCCCTTTAATGCCGTTTTATGAAATACACCTCAAAATGTATCGATTGTAGGCATACAGCACCGCGCTTCCACCCCTCCCTAAGCAGCAGACAAAGCAAGGCACTGCCTTGAGGCAAAAAATAGAAAACTCATCAGGCAAATGTTAAAAATATCAACAGAATTTCCTCATAAATCAAGTGATCAATAAATAAATAAAATATGGCAACAACAACCAAATTCAATACTGTAAAAAATGGCAAAAAAAAACATGAGAAATTCTTTGTTTTGTTTCGTTTTTTTTTTACGTTTATGGAAGTTGATTGTTTACTGCGGTGGTTTTGGGGGGTTTTTTCAGACGGGGTAGGTAGGAAGATGAGTTCTGATGAGGTTAATACGTAAATGGGGGGAAGTCCTTGGTTAGGGAAAGTTTTAAGAGACTTTAGGACCTCTTTCTTGGGTTTATTTGGTAAAAAATTAAGGAAAATCAATTCTGATACAACTTCCCTAAAGAGATTTATCTTTAAGGCTACATACATAACATAATAACTACATACATATATCTTAATAGCTTCAGAAAAAAATCTAAAAATTGCTTGAAAACCACAATCTTCAATCTGCTTCATCAAAAGTTTAAAGTCCAAAGTTTAAGTTAAATTATTAGCGGTTATATTTACTACCACCCCGCTGGCTTAATAACACCAATATATACGCAGTAGTATCACAGCGGGTAGAAAGTTGTCTCAGAACTTGTGTAACTTGTCCGTACTTTCACCATAATCCTGCGCTTGCATCTTATGCCTTTGAACTTGAGAATGGAACTTTGGCCTGCATAAGCTTGCCACTGGCTGGCCTTGACATGTGCCACGTTGACGGAGCAGCTCATCTGCCCAGCCCACCCCCTGGCGAGAGTCACCTGCGCCTTAGATAAGAATAAGAAGCATTCTTTTGCACGATAATTCCAAACCGCCCGCTGTGTGTGTCTTCTCTTCCGTCACCCCGCTGTGTGTCTCCTTGAACGATTGCACTGCCGCCTGCCTGCCTTCTTCCGCTGAACTTGAAACTGGTCACGTGCGAAGCGCCGATGTGGCGATATAATTGCCAATATAATCGCTGTACGCTTTGGACTGATAAACATTTATTTCGTGCATTACGAACACAGGGTACAGTGGCACGCAAATCGGGGAGAATGATTGGAAAATGCTGATACTATATTAATTTATAGATTTTTTTCTAATTATAATAAAGATAGAAACTGTATGTAGAAGCAAAGAGATTAGAAATACTAAGATGAGTAACGACCATACATTTGAATTGCCATATGTAAGCAAATTTTTGTGTTTTTGGACGAAAATCGCGCTCTTCTGCTCTCACAAGTTTGAGAGCTGTTATCGAGCGCGCTCTCTCCGTCTCCATGGCAATCGTATTTAATAGGACGTTTTGCTATGTCCTATGGCGTATGGCGTTCGGCGTCTTAGTAAGTTGAGAGTCTTTGGTAGAAGATACTTTCAAAAGGAATCAAAGACTAAATTAATAAGATACATAACGCGCATTCATTTTAATTGACTTATGTTAGTAATTTTTGTGCTAAAGACTTAATTCTTGAAGAATTTAAAATATTTGTAGACCCTCCACACCACTGTGGCCATGTGTGTGGCCCGACCGCCAGTGGCTTTATGTTTATTTCCATTCGCAATTGCACTTGCCAGGTGCCCCGACCGCTGCCGTCGCAGCAAAGTTATGGCCAAGTTACTAATGTGGGCCCATGGACTGGCTGGCTGGGGATCCCGTGTGTAATTCCAGTGGCGGGCCATTAAAATTGATCAACTGCTAAGATTTCCTGGCTGGCGGCTTCAGGCCAGTGCGAGTGCAAGACTCAAATTCCCACCATTTTACGTTGCCGCTTGATTTACGTTCGCTTCCTGTTCACGCAAATTGAATTTGCACATTTGCGATTTGAACATATATGTACATACATATATATATTTAGCATATAGTATAGTAGTATCGGGAATGTGGCACATGTGGTGTATGCAGGCTATAATGACTTCGATGGGCTATCGCATAACATAACATATATATCCCAGGGTCCCATGCCAGACAGTCATAAGATATATATATTCCGACATGTCAGTCGTAAATCATTCACAAATCGCACTCACGTGAGTTCATTGAGCACTCACATGTCTGTCTCCTTTGCATTGGTTCTTATCGGGCCTCTGACCCACATACATATATATGATTTTGCAGGGCGATCCACCTTACAGATACGTACTATATATATGGGGGGTAATTATTGTCTTTGCCGTGTCTAATCTCTTTTTAGGCGCCAGCTTAGAAATGCGCATTAGGAGAATCGAAATTGCGTTTAAAATTTTAGTTTTTGACAAGGTCTCTTTGGCATATATTAACTTTCTAAACCGGGGGGGTTTTTGCAAATATTTTTAAGTCTGCCAATGTTTGGCAAATATTAGCATTAGCCTAATTAGTTTTCCACTAATTAACATCCTAATGACTTGAGCATATAGAGAGTAAGACACGAGGATGGCAGCGTTGAGAAACGTTAGAAACTATTTTGTGCTTTTTGCTGCACGCATGCCTGCACATGAGAAATGTAAACAAAAGTTGTTGTTGGGTGAAAAGCGATTGAAATAGTTGCTTTCGGGGTGCTGTGAAAATGTTATCTACACAGTGTTAAATTTAGTTTATTTTAAAGTTGTAAATTAGCTGGTTTTTAAGGTATCTGAAAAGACAGATTAATTATGGATTGAACTTGTGTTTGTATTATTAATGAATCATAATTTGATGTAGGCAAAGTATAGTGTAAAAATGTTTTATAATTTAGCTTAAATCAAAAATTAATGTAGCAGGCAGAAGGAGGTATGTTGCAAAACCATTAAGTATCGATTTAGCCTTGTCCGTCTGTCCGTTTGTCCGTCCATACGGACAAACATTTATATCTCAGAGACTATTAAAGCTATAGTTACCAGATTTGGTGACAACCTTCTTATAGGCTACACCTAGATCTGGTGTGTTTTACAAATAATTATTTTTTTAAATTCAAAAAAATTAAATTTAAACTTTAACTTGTGAGTTTGAGTCTCGCTTTCAGGCACGCTTCCATGTTCAATGTTCCAGGTCACCCAATGCCATTTCAAAATAACCCCCCCCTGTAGAATCATCGCCGATCGAATGTAAACATGCTGCAGTGTGTTGTATATTTTCTGATTGTGTGTCGATCACTAAACAAGCATGTTTAATTATATTTACACATTCGACGCCACCGCATGCATCGCGCGGTATATGCGCCGTTAGAATTACGCATTCGATTTGCTAATTGCCCCACGAGTAGTACTAAATATAGACAAGCCCGAAACTGCGTACCGACCGATTTGCTGATTAAGCCACGAATACGAATGCATGCCGATGATGAGTAGTGTTTTTTTTTTTGTATTTTCATTTCGCTTAACTCTCTCCTCCTTCCACCCAAAAGTTTTGGGCCGTAAACTACGCAATTGATGGAGTGTAAATGAACGTAAACGCTGCCATCATTACGACGACGGCGGCAGCGGCCATTCGCTATTTGTATCTGTCAGATACTTTTGCGCCAGCTCTTGATTTATGAACTGCGAAATGCAGCAACGACAACGGCATAAGCGACAATTACTGTTACTTGCCATGTTTATTGTACTCAATTGAGTAGGTAAATCGCTGAAATGTAATTTCGCCTGCATAATTAATAATGCGAGATGCCATTACCCGAGTGTCAGTAGTGCGCGGGGCCATAAAGCATACCAGAGCTATATATATTTTTAAGCAGAAGTAAGATCAAAAGAGCTGCATAAAATATTATTTTTAACCAAATTTAAGGTCTATTTATAACTTGGAATTATTCTATGTGTGATTTTGACCTTAAAATTACCAAATAGTAATATAATCATAGCAATATTGATTGCTAAGTAAGGTTAAAAGAGTATAAAAATGAATCTTGATCGAGAAAAGTTTCTTTTTATTCAAATTACATATGCATGTCAGATTTCCAGATGTTTTACTGCGTCTGGTACCGTTAAAATTCCCAACTATGCAGTTAGGGCATACAATTTATGTTAAATGCAAAGTTTAGACAGCAAGGGATACAAAAGTAAGTTATATATAATACAGGAAATATTATTTTTATACAAATTAAATGTATTAGCTAGATTCTCAAAGCTTTTACCGTTTTGTATCACATGTTGTTATTAGAATTCCCAACTAGTTATGGCATCAAAGAGTTTACTGATGAACTAGCCCGGTCCATGTCCTAGACAAGATCTTTAAATTTAACTAACTAAATTTCATCGCCTTAAATATTAAGAGTTTCCCAATATTTTCCATGTGATATCTCTATTATTTTCGTTCCCTGGACCATAAAGGTACAAAGTATTTCTGCCATCGATCACAACAATCACACACACGATATAAAAAAAAAAAACGCCACCAGAAGCGGGCCAATTGAAGTCAAAAGATCTAATTTAAAACGATTTGTCTCGAGTCTAGACTCGATGTGATCCGCTCGAGCGCTGCCAATTAACATTGCGATCCGATCCGATACGAACCGCATATAGAAACTTCAATTTGTGGCCGTGCAATTGAGGAACGGATACGCCGGCTTTTCGGTTTAAAAATAGCCAACTCAATATTTATTTTTGGCCACTCTGGTGTACTCGCACTCGTCGTACGTACTCTATGTACTTGCGCTTCCGTCCATCGCCGCCGTCTCTCTCGCTTTGATGTTTATTTTTAAACCTCACCAAATGCTTGAAATCATTTTCGAAGCTAAGTGGTTGTTTGTTGTGTTAATAACATAAACAACGGCAGCAGCAGCAGCAGCAGGGGCAGCGGCAATTCAAACTCAAGAATGCGAAACGGTCAAAGACTGATGCGAGAGTGATATCTGAATGGGAATAGGAATGAAAATGGATTCTGATTCGGATTCAGATACGTGAGATAGTGAGTGGCAGAGTTGACAACTCTCGGGACAACTTTTTGCCAATTGAGTTTATTATTAGATTTGCCAGATTATTAATAATTTGTTGGCCAATATTTGCGCTCGATCAATACTATATAACTTGCCTTTAATTATTCATGCCGCCGATTTCACTGTGCGCTTTATTATTCCGATATGATTGCTTTACTCAAGTTAATTGTTGTATTTCATCATCTCATCCACCGGAGAGTTTTGCTTGAATGGGTTAAAGTGGTTTGTTTATTGATGATTTGATTTGAAACACTAATTGACATATTTACTGACCAAAGGCATAAGCTATTTGTTGAGAAAGTGAATTATAATTTGTGGAAAAAAATCAGATTTATTATGATTTATGGGAAATTTATTACCATTAATGTTAAATTTATTTATTTTTAAGGTATATATGGGCTATACAAGGATACTCTAGCTAAAGGCCACTCGAATTTTTAGGTAACTCGGAAAAAGAGGCATCTCCGATATAGGAAAGTTAATTTCACCTTGTCCGTCTGTCCGCTTGTCCGTTCATACGGACAAACACACATATATCATAGAGTATAAGAGCTAGAGCAAGGATACTCTAGCTAAAGGCCAATCAAATTTTTAGTTAACTCGGAAAAGGAGGCATCTCCGATCTAGGAAAGTTGATTTCATCTTGTCCGTCTGTCCGCTTGTCCGTTCATACGGACAAACATATTTATATCAGAAAGTATAAGAGCTAGAGCTACCAAATTTGGGAATAACGTTCGTATAGATCTTACGCAGTTCAAGTTAGTTTTTAAAGATGACCACGCCCACTACCGCCCACAGAAATAATAAAAAACTGTATTTTAAAGTTGTATGTTTTGAATTTCTGAAAAAATTGACTTTTTATTTATTTTTATTGAACCCTTTCTTAACCTTTTATATTTACTATACCCATTCATGGTTTTTTGCGTTTTCCCCCAGGCTTGATTATTTTTAATCAGTAAATATACCCGCATTGTTGCATTCCTTTCCCAAATAGTCCTTATCAGCAGCTGACCTTGAGGCAGCCTACTAATAACTGGCTTGATTGGGTTTTTGGGGATAATCAGGCCCAGAGCATAAACATTCCTACCCATAAAGAAATATGATCCCATAGACACTGGACAAGTGTATATATAAATTTCTAGCTTCAGCAGGTGCAGCAATCCGACCCAAAAATACAAAACTGGCTGGCTATAGAAGAACGCAAAAAATCACCGAAAGATTAGCAAAACAAAATAAATTATTTATTAAATAATCGAAAACGCCGACACGACCCACGACGACGCGAACGGAAATAGAATGCTATAAAAAATGTTGCTCCTACTGCTGCTGCATTGGTATTATCAGCGGGGACAAAAAAAAAAAAAAAAAAACGAGAATAGAAAAACAAAGTAAGAGGCGGCGGCACATATGAATGAAAGGTGAAGAAAGAGAGAGGGTCCCCCGTACACACCTGTCGGCGGAGCTGCTGCTGTTTCTCTTTGCCACGCGCGAATAAATTTGTTTATAATTCGCTCTGCGACCGCCGCCGCCGCCGCCCCCTTATCAACACGTCGCCCTTATCTATCCGCTCTGGCATTGAAAGCCTCCCCGAGTGTCGCGCCGATCGCCGAACTATGGAACTATCAAGACATGAAAACTACACAAAAAAATTCGCGCGAGGTGAAAGAACTTTTCGCAGGCGTGTGTCGGATGGCGGCTGCCGGATCATGCGCTTAGCTTCGGGGAAGCTCCACTCAGCGCTCAGCTGAGCTTCAGTTTCATCAGCCCCTCCGGAGGCTAGAAAACCCCCTTGAAGTCTCTGTTATTCTTTCCCGCCTGATGATGAGTGCGTGACTTGGGCACGCGTCTTGGCATGGAATTTTTTTTTGGTTCGAGCAGCAATCAGCGACTAAAACTAATGAATCTGAAATTAATACATTTCGTTGCTGACTTTGACTTTGGAATGCTTGTGAAATTCCCCCATCAGCAAGTTGCCATTTTGTCACCTGTTTTTGCTTTAGAACTCAATTACCTGTGCTAATTTTGAGCAAAAAGCTTTAAAGTTAACTTTGTTTTTTGCCCAATAAACGTGGTTTACAAATTGGGATTTTCGCTGTTTATTTAAGATATTTTGTGCTTATTTTATTGTGCATTTTTTTTGTTTACTTAAAAGTTAAGCTAAGAAGTTTATTAAGAATTTTATTTAGTTTTTTTTTTAGTTGATTTACTTATTTCTTGATCTTATTTGGCTAGTTATTTTGGAGATATTTGAATTATTCAGCTTCTATGTCCTATGAGTTAGTTTATTAGAAAATATTTTAATTTTATTATTTAAAAAATATATTTATAAGTAACAGTTGGCTTTTATATATTAATATTACAATTTATTTATAGAAATCCTTTAAAGATTTAAGCTGAGAAGTTTATGTTTCTATAGAACTTTATAGAGTTTTTCTTAATTGATTTGCTTATTTATTAATTTTGCTTAGTTTTTGTATGTATATAAATTGTTTTGACTTCTAGTTAATTTTGTCCCTTTAATTAGTTTATTAGGACATATGTCTAAGAAATTATTATGTAATATATTTTATTATACTGTTTTTTTAATGTATATATAGAAATGTAAAGCGTTCTATGAAAAGAATGTTCATAACTTAAAGATTCTTCCTTTTAAATATTATAATTCAGTTTTTAAGATACTTTTTTTTTAGGTTTTTGGGACAAGCTAGAGATTTTTTCAGTCAAGAAAGATTTCAGATACATTGCCAGACGTGTTTGCACAGGTTTTTTCTTTATTTTCTATAGATATGTTTATTTATTTATAAATGGGAACACAATATCTTTTGTATTTTCTAACTAACTCGGTAACTGAGGTCTATAAATATTTGTGATTTCCATTATTATTATGCTTTTTTTAACGATTCATTATACATTTTAGCCATTCATTCAGCATTTTGTGGCATTCAGGGGAAAAATATACACTTGCAGTGGGCGTGTTTGTGGGCGTTGCCTTCGGCGAACATTCCCAGATCGTTATCACTTCTGAGAAAAGGCAAAAAAATTAGATCGAATCTGGCGAAAACATTTGCTCAACTCATTTGGGGCTTTCTCGCAATTCAGTGGGTGGCACCAGCGTCGTCGTCGTCGTCGTGGTCGTCGTCGTGGAGGGAACGGAGGAGGAATCCGTCCGTCAGCCGGTGACTGGCACATGGAGCGATCACTTGACCGCACGTGAACGCCATTCGAGGAGGGCAGCAGCAGCAGCTGACGTAATTACGGAATGGATTATATTTTTGGTTGTTGTTCTTTTCGGGGAATATGTCGAATATATCGAACAGCTGAAATCGAAGCTCACTGGCGCTTGTTATATTTGCATAAATCATTCCTTTGCTCGCACACTTGCTGTTTGCCCATGAATTCGCAATGTTTGTGTATTATTCCCGTCCCTGGTCCCCGGTCCCGGCCCTCTGTGTGTGGCTGTGCGGTGTTTTATTGCATTTCGGTGTTTTTCGCGCTCTCAGACCCACAAAACATTCTAATGCGAAAACAGCAAGAACAGCAACAACAACAAAGAGCACTTTTATGCGATTTCGGTAGAAAATTTATTTCACTTTTCTGTTTTGGCTTTGCAAATTTTAAATAATTTTCGCTGCTGCAGCAAAATGCTATTTGTGGGCGCCACAAAGAACTATTTTAGGTAATGTAATCGTTGATCTGACGGTGGGTTTTCTCATTTTTCTCATTGGTTTTTTGGGTTTGTTTAGAAAACATTTAAATGTTAAATATAGCCAAGGATATGGGGTTTCTATTGGGTTAGTAGGTTAGAGGGTTTGTAATTAATTTAACCTTATATTAAGTACGAATGCTGGCATCTTTATTATTATATTATTATATTATAAAACATTTACTTGTTAAATATAGACAGGGATATAAGGTTTCTATAAGATTATGAGGTTTTTGGGTTGCAAACAGATTAAACCTTATATAAAGGTAAATTCTTGCATCTATAATATTATATTTTTATGTTATTAAACATTAAATTGTTAAATATAGCCAGGGATATAAGGTTTCTATAAGGTTATTAGGTTTTTTTGGTTGCTAAAAGATTGAACTTTGTATTAAGTAAAAACTTTTGCATCTTATTATAATAATATTATATTATTATATTATTTTCATTGCTGTTTTCTTTTCTCAAAATTTTCCTTGAGACACACGTGCCGCCGCCTCAGATAATAAATAAATACTTCACCCCGATTTACGCACAACACACTTTTTTTTCTTCCATTTTTATACCCTTGCAGAGGGTATTATAGTTTTGCCATGATGTTTGCAACGCAGTGAAGGAGTCAT